>BCLF01000030.1:1936201-1946655 GCA_001602275.1 Zoysia japonica | reverse complement strand
GTTTCTAAAACTCTGTTGAAAATGAAACTGTCATTTGACCTGCTTCTCCATCAATCCTCTTTTCCGCAGCTGGAGGAAATGAAGAACATGAACTATGGTGCACCATGGAACTGAAACATGCGCTGACGTTTGTAAATTTAATGTACCATGAAGCTGTTATTCTCACACATTTGTATGAATTACGCTGAGTTGTATAAATTTGAAACACCTCTTGCTAAAATCCTTACTAAATTGTTTGCATATACATCTGTATTTGTGTGGATGCCTTTGGATCATATGAGAACGCCCAATCAACTGAGTTATTTGGATTTCTTATAATCCATATATATTTCAGTTTTGGATTTTTCTTGCGGCGCATTAGGACAGATACAGCCTACTAAAAGAAATCCTCGCTGATATTTCTTAAGTAGAGGCAGAATATTTTACTGGAAATTGAATGAAGCACTTAAATTTGCATTTTGCAATCATCTGGTGGATATAATGTACACGGTATCGACCTGCACTTTGATTTTCTACCATTCAATTTGAGGGCTCCTTTGGAACGCAAAATTTTTATAAGAATTGTGTAAAAATTTCACAAAAAAAAAACGCAGGTATTTTCTTCAATCTAAAAAGAGGCCTGAGCGTGTTTCAAATTTTGGTCCTCTTTACCAGGAGTGTATTTTATTGAGAACAATTATTTTAAAAACAAGAATGGAAATAATGGTTCTCGAAGCAAATCAGTTAATATTGTGCGGATTTACGCATTCATACGGTACGAAAAAAACTGATGGTTCTTTTCTGGACGATGAAAGTGGCCGTGCTTTATGATTCCCGCTGGGTAATCGGACGGTCGATTCTGAATCTTCTCTAGGAGGCATGGAGCCACCAGAGAGGTACATTTTGCAGTTCGGACCCCCACACAGTCAAAAACTCATCTGCCCGGACCGTTCCTCGGAATGACAACGCCCCTCCCCGCCACCGCCACCGCCACCGCCACCCGCCTCGCCGCCCTCTGGGCCGTCGACGCACTCGCCACCAATGAGTCCTTTGATTTCTCCCACGTCAATGGTAAGCGAATGCACCCACAAAGCGCCTCGTCTGTTCTCCTCCACGCCTTCGTTCTCTCACACCTATGGTGGTTACTAATACTGGTATTTTGCAGCGCTGGTGGCCGCCTCGCCGGAATGCCTCACGGGCGCCCCGGTGGGCCCGCGGGAGCGGGTGGCGCTCCGGTGCCTGGAGGAAGTCTCCTCCGTAGCCTCCGGGGGCGATGCAGGGACGACGGCGGGGGTGCTTAGGGTGGAGGCCGCCCGCTCCTGCGAGGATATGCCGCTGGAGCTCATCGGAGAGGTGCTTATTCTTCGTTTGAATTCAATATGACCTAGAGAATGTAATCTCTTGATTCTCATTCGGTCATTCCCCTTTCCATTTGTGCCTACAAGTGCTTGCACTGGCTTCTGTTCATTTCGATTGCTGGATCATGTTGATTCGAAACATAAAGAGTCCTGTCGGCGTTCTGACCATGGGTACAGTAAATATACGATCGTGGAGGAGGTGAGCTTTCGGATTCGATGTGCCTTAGTCTAAGGAAGACTCAGGGAGATTTTTAACCTGGTTCGGGCTTGATGATACTCTACGTCTAGGGAGCGGATTATCTTGATGATAATGTTACAAAGACGAGATCTTCTCTTCGCGGGAGGATTCGGAATGTGAACGAGTGTGGGTACTTGCTCGGAAGGATGCAAGGACTCTGGGCTCTAACGGAGCCTGTGGATTTGTCTCTCGTGTGTTTGGAGCTGTTCGTGGTTGTCTTTTTCTTGGTTCGTTTGTCCCTTATCTCTATCGCTCCTCGGGCCCTCTTTATATAGAGGGGTCTCGGGGTTACAAACAGTGAGTCTACGCGATTCTGCCGCTTCGTCGACAGGTGGGCTCTTCTGCTGTTGTCGCCATCATCTCGCTTCGTCCAAGCGCGGTCGTGACCCGTCGCGTCATGTTCAGCGGCGAGTACTGTGATACTCATCCGGCGCTTCTGTACCGGCTACAGTGCTGTCACGTCCTGTCCAGCGGTCGTTGCAGCTTTCTGCTGGAGTGTCGTCGTGGTGAATCTCGTCTCGTCCCGTCAGGACGAATGGCAGTTGGCCGTCAGAATAAATGTACCATAATGCGGTACCTACCCCCGAGGGGTCGCTCCCCGGGGGTTGGCCTTCGGAGGCCGGAGTCTCCGCGTGCCCGCGCGGCTAAGTCGTATCCAACTGTCGCTGATTGCCGCTGGGGGGTCGGAAACCTTGGTCGTCCGACCTTTGACTCGGGGCCTCGTGCGTTCGAGCATGATCTGTCAGGTACCCGGGGTGCGTGATCTCGACAAGTCCATCTGAAGGATCAATGGGTAGTTATTCGCAGCCTTCTCTTTGGTCATTTTGATGTGCTGTAGGATTGATTACTGGTAGAATTGTGGTGGTAGTGTCTCTCACATGAGAGAGCAAGGAAACGCCCTGACGCTAGCAAATTTGTACATCTGGATTCTAAACAGTACGTAGTACGTATATCTTATTTCTGTCAATGCGATGTCACTATCACAACGTGTTGAAAATCAGAAAACAAAGGGATGGGACAATTTCATGGGGTTTCATTCTGCGATAGAGCGAGTTGCATTTCCAGCATTTGGGAAGATGTTTGTCTTCCAGATAACTCTGTTCTGTTCCTTGTGTAGAATTCTAGTGTAAGCTTGCTTATACCTTCTGCATATCACTAATCCAAAATCTTTTCCTTGCAATCTTCATGCTGGACAATGTTAGTAATCGAGTGGATGCATGCTGATGACATGATCTTGTTAGATTAATCTTGTTATTTCAGCATTAGTTGAATTCGAGTCATGTTCCTGTATGAGTAAAGAAAATGTACTAGGCTGAGTCCATGGTTGATGAATACATGCAACATGGCGTAGAGGCTAGATCAACAGTGAGTAGAGGGTGGAATGGCAGCCAGGTGGTGAGTGCAGGTTTGTGTTATTTGAGTGAATCTTTGCATGTGCTTGGGGCCATGTGTTTGGCCAAATTGTTGAGCACGTCCAGGAGTAGCTAATGATCAAGCTGCACGTTTTGTTTTAGATCATTCAGGCATGCAGATGTGCTTGTCCAGTACTTCTGACGAAATGGGCGAGTCAAGTGGTGGAAAATGTGCATTACCATGCATATTAGTGTTTCAATCAGTTGGACCAGTTTATGTATTGCCTGATCGCGTGTTCAGTTCTTGTGGCAAGTTTGCGCACGTCTAAAGGAACGGCTGGGCAAGTTGATTAGCTAGTGTGTATGTTTGAATAGCAGTCCATGAAATCAGTTTGGGTTCAATTTGAAACAAGAGAAAATGCAATTTATGTGCTGCCGCAGCTCTTTGTGTTCCTCTTCTCAGTGTTCCTCTGTTGCTTTCTACATGCTTCTCCATTTCGTGTGAGTGCTTCCAACAGATCCTTTATCCCTTACAGCAGCAGCAGCAGCAGCAGCAAAGCTTTTTATTCCCAAGTTAAGGTAGGCATAGATGAAACACACAAGAACTAACAAAGGGGAGCGAAAGAGAGGAGTTAAGTTTAAAGAAAGTGAAAGCAATAAAAACAAAAGGTAAATGCAGTAACTTTGAACTGATAAAATGCTCCTTGACTGCTTAACTGATTCTTAGGAGGGGAAAAACTGTTAAGACCTTATTGTCTGCTGCCTTGTCACCAATCATTCTACTCCTAGAAAGATTATGGCTGCATGAAATGTTATGCTTTTGTTATGCTGCATATTTGAATTTCAATGTCCAAAACAATTATCAGGTGGACTGTTTCTGAGCACTAACCTTTTGGAGAGAGCTGGGGGATGTCATTATAGCTGTCATGCATCATGTAAAGGTGTCCATGCACCACTTGGTTATATTTATGCGTGGAACCTTGTGCTTATTGATGCTTTTGTGTGTAGTATGACTAGATTTTTAACACTTAAAAAAACCATATGCCTTATTTTTTTTTAAAAAAAAAGAGAAAAAGATAAGACACGTTGCTATTTGATTGCTATTGAGACCTCAGTTTCCAGATGATTTGTGGTTCCTCTTACATGATTATAAAATATGCAGGTTGGAAGTTCAGGAACTTTGGGTAAGGATATGCTTTCACCCTTCAGTCAAGATGTCCAGAATATTATCTGTATGAAGAAATCTACATTATCAGAAACATCATTTGAGTTGGTATGTTAAAGAATTTATATGAATATTTCCAGAGATCACATCTGTGGTTCCACTATAACAGTTGAAGCATAATGGCACCAACCAACATGACAATGATCAGTCCTTGTACAGCAGCCATGATCATGTAAATAAAGACAATGCTGAGCCTGAGTTTCAGCAAGAGTTCAGCAAATTTAGTTGATGAAACAGAATCAAGAAATCTCGAGAAGGACTTGATGTCACCAACTTTTGTTCCTCACCAACCATGCACATCTGACAGTATGTCCTATGACCATATGCAAGAAAATGATGCAGCTGCTGTTGGTTTAGGTGCCAGGCTTCCAGAACAGAGCCCCGCTGCGGATGAGAATGTACTACTTGGAGGCATGCATGCTTCAGCTGGTTGTGATGCAACTTTGCAGGAAAGCACTACTGAACCCCTGTCTAAGCGCACGGAGATTCATGCTGTCATGGTGCAGCTACAATCACCCAGGGAACAATATCCAAATGCACCACCTCACTTTATCGATGCAGAGATGCTGCATGATGATGGTGCTAGAGATCACTCGCTGAAGCCCAGCCATGGAGGGCTGGACACACATGATGCAGTGGCTTCGATTGTTTGCAGTAGCAGCGATGCCTTACCAACAAATGCATCTGAACCTGGGCACTTGCCTGAGTCTGTTACTCCAGAAGATACAACCAAGATCTTGCAACCGCACAGCAGCAAAGCTGATATTGATTTTCTGCAACATGAAAATGTAGAGAAAGTGAATCAAGTTCTGGATGATGTCAATGCAAATATTCAGCAAGTGGGTAAGGATCATGTTGATGAGGATTTGACTCTACAAACTGCTGGTGCTTTACATTCTGTCAGCTGCAATTATGCTTTTCAAGAGGGTCAATCTGTAACCAACCATCTGCCAGGGAATGCTACCAAGCATACTACAGTTTTTGAGGGGCAGCATGGTGATAAATCTCATATAGAATTCAGCAGTGCAGACAAAGTTAATGAAGCTCAGCCTGATAATGCCGACATCCTAGGAAAAAGTAAAATCCATTGTGGGCTGAATGTGCATGATTAAGCCTTGCATGATAAAATTTCAGAAGCCGGTTCATGTGAGCATAATACAGGAACGTGCAGGACTGATGCTCAGAAAAACAGCTGCAGTACTTCTGCTGCAAACATCACTCAGGATGGTATCGCAACAAGCACAACTAAAGCTTCAACCAGGTCAAATCTTGGGGATGTTTCTGTAGGAATACCACATGTCTCTTTCACGTATGATAATCCTCATGGTGTTGCTGCTGCTGCTGCCCTTCTTTCGATGACTCACAGTTTGCCTTTCTTGGCTAAGGATCAAGAAATCAATGATTCTTCTGAGGGCCTGTCGCAAGAAGATTTGCGCATAAAATGCGGTAAAGCTGGTCAGCTTCTTCAATGTAGTGACTGTTTGGTAGCTGCTCATGATAGCTGTTTTGGTTCGACAGTGACATTTCAAGAGAGCGAGCTTTTCTATTGCCCAGTATGCTTCTATACAAAAGCAACTGAAGCATATCAAAAAGCAAGGAAAACATATTTTGAATCTAGGAAGAACCTTGCTACTTTCCTTGGTACAGCTCAAGTTGCTGAGCAACATGATGAGCTATTAACTGGAGCTTTGCAAGAGCTTCCAATAGAGAAGGTCAATCCAATGTGTCTGATTCATTGAAAAGGAAACATATCCATCAACATGAAGTTACTAATTTTGCTCACCGAGATGAAGAGCCTGATCAACACAGGAAGCAGAAAATCTGTGTGACAGTTAAGGATCATCCTGCGGAGATAGTCACTGAGAATGCTTCCACTGTTCAGAATTCTAAAATTGGAACCATGAATCAACAATCTGTGCTCAAGGGTAATAGTAGCAACCAAGTTCAGGAAGCAGAGCGACAGCAGCAAGCAGAAAACAAACAAGATGGTAATGGCAGTTCATCTCATGAAACCAGACGCTCATCTCAGAACAGATGTCGTCCTCCGACAAATCAAGAAGTTGAGACCGAAAAAGATGATGGTCCTACAAAGTCCAACCAATCTGATGATTCTGATGAAATAGAAGCTACATTGTCAACTGTCTCTGGCAAGCGATCATCACCTCCCAGGCGCAAGTTGAAACACAGGAAATCAAGATTACAAGGAAAGGAGAGACTGGTATCTAGTAAATCTAGGAAAAATATTGCTCAGCTGGATCAACACGTGTCTTCTTCAAGAAAAAGAAATAATGCTCCACAAAAGCGTTAGTAAGTTTCATTGCCGCTTCTTTCCTAACTCTTTTCTCTATTATTAGGTTCAAAATAGCCAAAAGCCTACCTGATGTAGTTTCGTTTGGTTAACTAAACATGATTGAGGACTGTGTTAATTCAGAATCGAATTATATTTGGAGTATTGGTTTAGATATGCAATAAACTACCATGAATGTCGATAAGGAGGTCATGTAGTTAGTTCTGTTGCTTACATGTTTTTATAGTAGTGTAGCTACTGCTAAAATACCATGGATAAAATGGTGCCAATTAACTTTCAAGATCTTAAAATCTTATTTGAAAACATTACATTTGCCATGCTGATGCTAATATCAGTGGTTGTCATCGTGCATCACTTGTTCAGAATTTTAGATGGAGTTTTTTACATATGAGTGGATGGTTCTACAGTCTGGTTTGAATATCACATTTAATTGCATGAGATTCAGCACCTGTAGTTTGTTATGATTAAAAGGTGTTGATTTTATACAGATTACATGCTGAGTGTAATCTGTCAACTGCCATGATACAACATTCTGTACACTTCAAAAAGTAAACTGAATCATTCTGCCCTTTCTTTTTTTCCATAGAATTCAGAGGTTCCGTTTATTATGGAAAAATTTGATTCTTAGATGTACCATTTATGGTTTCTGCCTTGTTATTCCAACTGAGCAAATCAATCTTGCAGTTCCAATCCTGTCGCACCAACTGGAAGACGCTCGAAACTCAGTTGGACAAAAGAAGAGGAAACAACTTTGAAGGTAACCATACTTCAGTCGTCGATTTTAACGGCTTAACTTTGGGTGTTGCCAAGCTAGCTTTTCTAAACAGTTTTGTGCTCGGATTGTATCATTGTATGTATGCTCATCCAGGAAGCAATGGAGAAATTTGCCCCACGGGACGATGGCCCTATTCCATGGGTTCAGATCAGGGTTTACAAAACCGGCTGGTTTTTGCGGTTTTCGATGAAACCGGTCCGGTTCGGTTTAGAAAGTCGGCCGGTTTTTGGTTTAATAAATTAAAAAAATTCAAAATTCAAAAAAATTTGAAAATCCGAAAACCTGTCAAACCGGTGGAAAACCGCTTGAATGGATTTGATTTCAAATTCAAAAAGGGTAAACCGAGAAAACCGGCCAGTAAACCGAGAAAACCGGCCGGTTTTTTATAAAAAAATTAATTTTTGAATTTGCTCGGTTTTTCTGATTTACTGTAGCGGTTTTTGATGTCGGCTGGTTTTTGAGACTAAACCGGTTTTTGAAACCTTTGTTCATATACTAGAGCACGGGAGGGATGCGTTCCACAGGACACGCCTTGCGTCTGACTTGAGGGTCAAGTGGAGAAACATCTCATATGTCACACATCCCTTTCTAAGAGTGTACTCTCTATTTTTTAATTGATGTCGTCGTTGACTTTTAAATTTAACTTTGACTATTTGTCTTATTAAAAAAATTTGATAAATTTTATATAATTTGATTTATTATTAGAGTTATTTGAATCACAATTTAAACTTTTACACATTTGAGTAAATTTTTTAAATAAGACATAGTCAAAGTTGAATTTAAAAACCAACAGTGACGTCAATTAAAGAATGGAGAGAGGAAGTATTTTGCACTTTCTACTTACTGCAAGAATGAATGTATTTTTTTTTCAAACAATGTTCACGTTGCTAAAAGGTGAAAATGTGCGCCATGAATCATCAGGCAGTTGACTAGTAGTACAATGTAAATTTTCAAGCAATTATGTTCATTCATATAGAACTTAAAATAGTATACTTCTCTAGTTTTAAAATATTGATACCATTGTCTTTTACCATCACTTCTAATTATTTATCTTATTAAAAAATAAAAATAGAATATATTTTATTATATTTTTTTAAAGAAGATGAATAGTTAAAATTGATGTTATATAAATCAACAATGTCACGATAAGCACCTTCATTTGTCCGCACGCTGGCCCATCGCACCGGTCCGCCTCCATGACGGAAATGGTGGCATGGCTGCGGGCCGCAGCGGCCCGTGTAATCGTCCCCATCAGATCTTTTCTTTCCGTTTTTTTAATTAATATCGCTATTGAATTTTATATCATTTTATTTAAAAAATTTACTCAAATTTATAAAATTTTAAGTTGTGATTTAAATAACTCAAATAATAAATCAAATTATATTAAAATATATAATTTATCAAAAAAAATTGTATAATACAAATAGTTAACATTAAATTTAAAGGTCATACGGTGACATCGGAGGTAGGGAGCAGGTCGGACAAGGCCTCGGCGGTGCGAGTGCAACTGCCACCGAGCCGATAGAAATCACCGTGGCGCGCACTGCACTCCTAACGCTTGGGGTGGACTAGGGATTCACGTTACCGTCCGGCGTTACGCCACGCCGGATCGGAGGGGAAGGGCAGCTGGCGTCCTTGTTACTGCACCAGCTGCTCTGCGCGTTCATCGACACCTTGCTCGCCACACCAGTTTGCCATGGAATTGTGGAAAGGAAAGGTACGGGAAGACAACGGCGTGCCGTAGAGAGAAATAATCGCCGTGACGCGCACTCCTGTTGCCTCGCGCGCGCGTGCACCGCGGCTCTCCGCAGCCGCAGCAGCGCGCCGACCGTTGGGTCGAGTCGAATGGGAGCGGTAAAGAACGACAAAAGGAGTATGGGTCCGCCGGCGGCCCATGCTGCCGTGCTGTGTGCACAGTAAAGAGAGGTCACGGGGGTGAGGGTGATGCATCAGGACGACGGGCTCCGGTCAGGAAGGATACGTTGCCCGTTCTCTCTCCCGTCGTACTAGTGAAAACACAAAGGTTGGAAACGCGGATTGATTCGGTACCTAATTGCGTTGCCGTTCGTAGTGCTTCAGAATAAATACTCCACAGGTAGGAAATTTATAATCTCATATTGTTAAAATTAGTTAAACCTACTGTAGAATTTTTCAAGGACGGAGAAAGTACTAATCTCCGAGGAGTGCTTTTTCTTTCTTGCTTTCCTGTCAGCCGCGGAACGTGCGCACGATTTCTCATGCTGAGCTGAGACCAACGAAAATAGAGCAACAAATCTCGAAAAAAGTTGTGGCAGCCGCGTCCGCTCCCAGCGGATTCCGCGGCGACCGACCCACTAGACGCGGCGACGAAAAACGCAGCGCCCCCGCCACGCTACGACGAGTAGTGGAGCTGACGGCTCGGAGCTTTTTCCGCGATACTTGGGTGGTGGACGGGGACGGGACGCTGGCCATGGTCACCCTGCGTGCGCAGCGCACTCGCCGAGGTGCCTGCCTGCCGCCGCACGCTGCGGCTGCTCTCTCTTTCTTGGGGATTAGGTTGTTCCCCTGCTCTGAATTTTAATTGTGATTTTATACTTCAAATATTTTCTAGCCGTCGGATCAGGTCGCTCGCCGAGCCTCCGATCGATGATGTCTGATTTGATTCCGTTCCACGTGCTAGAGTGAATGAATTCCATAAACTGTTACTGCTACTCCGTATGCGAATAAAGTTTTTTTTTATTTCTTCGACGCGCCGGCGACCAAAGTCCCGTGAACAATCCAAATCAAAACAGTAGAACGAGAATCACACCCAGGACGGGCTAAAGAATCAATTGAACGAGTACACGGAAGTTAAAAAAAATATCTCATCATGAATGAACCGAAACTTGCTTGCAAGTTCACAATCGATTCAGGGACCAAATCTCGGGGACGGCCTAACTTCGAAGTCTTCAATCGGGGCGGAACATATGGAAAAGAAAAAAAAAAGTAAAAAGGACAGCATCGCGTCACGCAATCTCCTCCATCGCTTCCTCCTCCTCCGAGAACCACCGTTAAACGACGGCGTAGAGGATGATCTCCGAGGCGCCGAACCCCTGCTGCTGGTGCTTCATCACGGCCGCCGCCGCCGCCTCGGCCTTGCGGTCGGGCGCGCCGGCGGGCGGGTGGTAGTACAGCCGCGCGGTCTGCGGGCAGTGGGAGTGGAACCGCGCCGCGATGCGCACGCCCATGTCCAGCAGCTCC
>BCLF01000030.1:1908825-1924627 GCA_001602275.1 Zoysia japonica | reverse complement strand
TAGGCACGAGAATTAAAAAAATAAAAAAGTAAGATGTTCTGAAAATGAAGAGAAAAGAGATAAACTAGAGAAGAGATGTACTGAGAAGAAAAGAAAGTGTTTCGGAGGTGAGAATGACTTAAGGCCTCTTTGTTTTAGTTTCTCATCTGGTTTTTTTAAGTTAAAAAGTTGAAAACTAAGAAGTTGAAACAAACAACGTTATAAAAAGCTCGTTTTTAAATGTTGAAAAGTTAGCTTTTACAGAAATAAACTAAAAGCTAAAAAGCTCACTGAAGTCTGTTTTTTTTTAGTTTTTGATGTACAGAAAAGCTAAATATATTTTACAAAAGTTAGCATTCAAATTTTATCAGCTAGTTTTTTAACTAATCATCAACTAGCTCAAAAATTTCAGCTCAAACAAAGAGAGTCTTATAATTTAGAAAATCTAAGAAGTTCAAAATGACTTTTAATTTGAGATGGAGAGAGTAAATAATGTTTACACTCTGTATAATTTATTCAAATTTTATCAGCCAAGTTTTTAACTAATCACCAGCTAGTTTTTTTAAAAGCTTAAAAGCTTCATCTCAAATAAAAAGGGTTTTATAATTTAAAAAATCTGAAAAGATCAAAATGATTTGAGATGAACAAAATAAATAATGTTCATACTCCGTGTAATTTTTTTTTCCGCGGGATGTATAAAAACAAAAATTTGTTTTGGTACGTGCACGGTGCCTGCCATTCAATTTACGGACCGCAGCGAACTCGAGTGTCTGAGAGCGAGCCTACTGTCCAATCCACGCACTATCCGTACAAGCACAATCATCCAGATTCCAGATAGCCATCCAGTCCCCTTCCGAACCATCCAGAAACAACACCCATCAACGGCCGTGATCTTCGCGCTCCCCACAAGCCAACGGCCGATGCGCTACGTCACCCATCGAAGCGGCTCACGAGAAAGAAAACCAGCCGGCATGAGCGCGAGCACCTTGGCGTTTCGAACGGGGGAAAAAGAATAAAAAAAAAATCTTCGTCTTCGCGTGGTCCCCTCCTCGTCGAACCCTAGCTCCTGCCCCCACCCCACCTCGCCGTCGCCGCGCGCCCCCATGGCGAAGTCGCGGCCGCCCAAGCGGATCCTCGATTCCTACACCATCAAGGGCTCCGACAAAGTCATCAAGCGTGAGGCCTCTCCCTTCGTCCCTCTCCCCCTCCTCCACATCCGCGGCAGCTGATTCGGGATATTTAGGAGGTTTCTGGCGGGATTTTATCTGTGGATTTTTTGGTGGCCGGGGATTCTGGGCGCCGGTGTCGGTTTCCGCGCCCGGGGGATTGGGGCGTTTCAAGTTCGGGGTTGATTGATGTCGTGACGAAATGGCCCGTTTCGATCGTTCTGTTTTTCTTTTTTGTTTTGAGTTCGAGATGCTGTTTTCGGCGATATATTTTTTTGTGGTTCTACCATGAATTAAACTTCATCTTCCTAGTTCACAGCGGAGTGCGCGTAATAGTCAAGGATGGAAACAAGTACTGTACAGGCGGAATAAATTTTGGGGAGCGTAGGCATCACAGTCAGAGCTACTGCGCTCTACTATTTTTAGCGTTAGTCATGTTGTTAGTTTGTTCGTAAACTTAATAGGTTCAAAATTTGACCTATTAAGTGTTAATATCTCTGATTATTTTTCTTAAATTTCAATGTTACATTACGCCATCGCTGTTGGGCGATTACTCATCCAAGGCAGCCTACCTACGTTTCTTCGAGGGAGGGACCAGCTTCGAGCCATATAGGTGGCTATGGAAATCTTGGGCACCATTGCGTTGCAAACTGTTCCTCTGGCTTGCTATCCTTAACAGATGTTGGACGGTAGACAGGTTGGCATGCCATGGACTTCAACACCCACCAATGTGCCCGTTCTGTGACCAAGAGGAGGAAACGATGCAGCATCTCTTTACAAGCTGTGTGTTCTCTCGAGTAGTTTGGTATCATGCCTTGCACCGGGTCGGATTTCAGTGGTTAGCGCCATCATCCACCAATGATGCCTTTAAGGAGTGGTGGCGACGAGCATGCTGCACGGTTCCCAAGGCACAAAAGAAGGGGTTCAACCCCAACCAACCATAGTGCTTGTGGCTTGGCTACATGGAAACACCTCAATCGTTGTGTCTTTGATGGGATCCAGCCCCAACCAACCATAGTGCTGTAGGACATTGTTGAGGATGCAAGTCTCTAGACCACGGCATGAACAAGGAAGATAGCTGCATTGTGTCCTTGAGCTTTGTGTGAACAGTTGTAGTCTTGAGTGTGGCACGTATGCATGCAAAAAGCTAACCCTAGCAAGGGCATGGCATTATAAGTGACTTTTTTCTTCTTAATATAAAGACGCACAGTTCTCTTGCGTGTTCGGGAAAAAAAAATGGGCGTAAATTTAGATCACGCTTCATGCCTGGTTCCTTTTCTCTCGGGCGATGATTTCCGCTGACTGTCGTCAAAGAGATGGAAGTCGCCAAATGTCAGTGGGCCTCCTTTTTCGGAAGGATAAAGTCTAAATTATACCCTCAAGTATAGCCAAAGTTCATATAACTCATTAACCTATTTTTTATTCATTTTACCTTCATAAAATGTGATTTTTGTTCAATTTACCCTCTACTACAATTTATCTTTTTATTTCTCCATATATAAGCATATCTTAAAGTTTACGAGATGATAGAGCACATCATAACAAATGTTATAAAATTACACCACGATTTTTAATAATTATTTTCATAGGGAAGGATATTTATTAGTAGTAAATTAATCCTTAGGATATATAAAACTGTATGAAAATAATGTTAAAAAGTTATGATGTATTTTTCTAACATGTGTTATGATGTTCTCTATCGTCTCATCAAATTTAATGTTTAAGATTACATTAATGTATGGAGAAACAAAAAGATAAATTGCAGTGGGGGGTAAATTGAACCAAATGGCAAAGTTATGTGGATAAACTAAACCCAAAAATTGTTTTGTAGGTTAGCTGGACTTTGGGTATACTTGAGGGTAGTAATTTGGACTTTATAATCTTCAAAAATATATTTCTGTTTTGACTCAATTTTTTTTTGGTTTTTTTTGGGGGGGGGGGGGTGCAACTGCAAGCAGTTTCTTTTTCCTAGGAATAGTACATGAAGCTACATTGAAATAATAGTTTCGTTGATGTAAAGCTTCTCACTGTCTGGTTTGTTATTTGTTCCATCCCCACCAATTTGTTTCTTCCAGCTGGGGATTGTGTTCTAATGAGAGCATTTGATGCATCCAAACCACCTTATGTGGCAAGAATTGAGGCGATTGAGGCAGCAGGATCTCGAGGAACAAATGTGAGAGTACGAGTGCGATGGTACTATCGACCAGAGGAGTCCATCGGTGGGAGGCGACCATTTCATGGCTCCAAGGAGGTGTTCCTCTCTGACCACTATGATGTACAGAGCGCTGACACCATTGAGGGAAAGTGCAATGTTCACAGTTTCCGTAGCTATACAAAGCTTGATTCTGTCAATGCTGAAGACTTCTTCTGTCGCTTTGAGTATAAGTCTGCGACAGGCAGCTTTGTACCTGACCGCATAGCTGTGTAAGCATCACTGAAACTTCTGCAATTAAATTTCCATTTGTGATGCATTTGCTAGTTGTTAATAAGTTCTTGCTACTAGTTTTTTGACATCTGTAAAGAACTTGTATATTGCTATATCCAGTTCAACACCGATTATGTTTAGAAAATAGGTTTTGATTTTTTTTAGATATTTCATAACATGGCACTCACTGTATTGATTGCTTATTAATGGTGGTGTAGGCAGTTATATTGTCAAAATGAGCAAAACTTAGAATTGTTGTCACAATGACAAAGCTAACTATTCCACTGACAATTTCCTGGCATGACATATAGTATGAAAAAACATTTGTTTTTTCATCATTTTTTTTTCTTCTGGAGTGTAGGGAGTGCGAGGTTTAATGTCCAAATCAAAGCTTGTTGCAGTCCTAAATGCTCATTTACTACTACACACTATTATCTGCTACTTTATCATCGCTTTCCTGTTCTCCTGGCTGCTCCTCCATCTGGAGCTTACCTCTCAACTATGTCTGGATGAAAACTATGATGGATATAATCATACACGAATAGGCAGCCACCAGTACTCTGTAACCTCCTGTATTTGCTGGTTTGCTTTATCTATATTTTTTGAAACAATATTGTCATCATTTTCTTTTTCACTTTTCTAATCTCCTCTAAATTATGTGACAGGTTTTGCAAATGTGAGATGCCGTACAATCCTGATGACCTTATGATCCAATGTGAGGAATGCTCTGACTGGTGAGTCATGGTGGCTTAAGGTAGAGTTTGGTTGCTGCATCATATTATAAACCCCACCCCCCCCCTTTTTTTTCCTTTCTGAGGCATTGTAAGTCAGAAATAGTTTTATGTCTAGCAGTGGATCTGTTTGAGATCAGGCAATGTACATGTTGTGACGTGCACAACACCTTGCCCAATAGCGACAGCCAGTTAGTTAGGGTTTGTTAGTTAAAGATTAGGTTGTTTAGGGTTTGTTTAGCATAAGGCAGGTAGTAGATCCATTGAAGGTAAACAGAAAAGAAGTTAATTTTTCCACGGGGGAGAGATTACCTTCAGCTATAGCCGTGGCGGGGAACATGTCCCAGTCCGGTAGATCCTCTACCACAACAATTGGTATTCAGAGACCAGCACCGGCGCATCGCCTTAATGGCCGGCGCCGTCGATCCTATGGTCACCACCACAACGTCTTCAAAGCTCGATCTCCTTGTCGCCATGATGGAGAACTTCTGTTGGAGCCTAGAAGACCATGACGCCCGCATCACGGGGGTGGAAAGGGCGCTGTCACAACCAGCCTTATCATCGTCGGGCGATGTAGAGCGGCTGACATCGCATGAGAAGGCAGAAATCAGCAAGGCGACAGAGTCCACTCCGCTAATTAGCGCCATCGCCGTTCCAGCAGTCTCTTCAAACATCAGGCCCGATCAGTTTAGATCGATCCTTGATCTCTTCATCAAATCATCGGCTCCATCGATCGCAGGGAGTCATGGACCTACCACTCCTCCAAGCTGCCATGTCCCCACTGCCCCCCCCCCCCCCCCCCCCCCCCCCCCCCCCNNCCCCCCCCCCCCCCAACCCACTAGCTCCGAGTTGGCTTTGCTGCCTACGGTCGGAACCGTCGGTCTCGGCGGTCAAAACGCCACTGCCACCATGGACGCAGGAAATGTTTCAAACCACGCCATCGTAATGGGTGGCGAGTTGCTACTTCTGCAGTTCTCCCCACACAAGCAGCAGATCTCCTGCTTCTCTTGTGGCTAGGCAATCATCGTCTTTGTTCTTTGGTGAGCGCTCAGTATCGACGTATGGGCTAGGCCAGCCCTTTATAAGCGTTGCTGGGGACGTTTTATGGGTTGACAGCTCACTTCTCAGACGGTTACAGCCCTGGTCTGAATGGGTTCCATTGGGTAGGCGGCAGCCTCCTCTGGTTCTTTAGATTTCGGCTGTCATTGGTTAGAATTAAGTTCTCAAGCCGAGATGTAAAAAGCTTAATTAGTATTACAGCTCGAGGACGAGCTGTCTTTGGGAGAGGAGAGTAGTGTTGTGGCGTGCACACACCTTGCCCAATAGCGGCAGCCAGTTAGTTAGGGTTTGTTAGTTAAAAATTAGATTGTTTAGGGTTTGTTAGTTTAAAGCTTAGGTTGTTTAGGGTTTGTTTAGCCCTGCTGTCTATATAAGGCAGGTAGTAGATCCATTGAGGGTAAGCACAAATGAAGTTAATTCTTCCCAGGGGGAGAGATTACCTTCAGCTGTAGCCACGACGGGGAATGTGTCCCAGCCCGGTGGATCCTCTACCACAACAGTACAAAATAGTTGACAATAAACTTTTATGCTACACCAAAACTAAACAAGCGATCTAAAATCTAAATTGTACTGACTGGACAAAATTGAATTACCTTGCATTTGTTTTCTTTGTAGTGTTGCTTTGTATTCACTTGTATATTCTGTTTTCTGTTATAATCAAGTGTAGAACGCTTGATTTACCAATGATGAGTTCTGTTCTCGAATTCTTGCTTTGTCATGAGTGGTCTGCTTGCCGGTTAGACTGTTAAACAAATTTCTCTAGAGATAATAAACTCATTTTATACAATGGATACTTAGGGCTTGTTCGGTTACAGCCCGGGAATAATTTCCAACTAGGATTGATTCCTATTATGAAATAAGTCAATTATGCTAATCATTTAATACTTATTTATGAAAAATTTCAATAGAATGGGAATAAAATCTGGTCTATATCTATATTTTCTCCTTCATGATCCGAAATGAAAACACACCTTCTACCCTATGGAACGAAACCAGGTCATGGAAGGCAAAAAAGAAAAAAGTATAGACTAGGTTTCATTCCCATCCTAGTTAAATTTTGGGCAAATTAGATTCATGCCATTACAATTTTGCAAACTTTGAAATATACCATCGATGTGTCAATGACAGATAAGGCTTTGTAAGTGAATGATATGTAAGTCCGAATGGCATATTTCAAATTCTACAAAATTGTAATGGCATGTATCAAATTAATCATTAAATTTTTCATGAACAAGAATTAGTTAATTCATATGTATTCACTTAATCCATGCTAGGAATGATTCCTAGCTAACCGAACAAGCTCTTATTTTGTTTGAAACCTTCCCGTTAGATTCAAGGATAACCAGGGCCTTGTAACTTTGTATATTTGTGCGCGCGCTTGCATGAATGAACCAGCAATCTGGCTCCCTGAGGCTGCAACAAATTTATAGGTTTTATAACTGTTGCCTTTGTTTTCCAGGTTTCACCCTTCTTGCATTGGAATGACTATCAAAGAAGCAAAGAGACTGGAACATTTCATCTGCCAGAGCTGTACTGCTGAAAATGGAAAGGTGGCTGAGAATTCTCATGAGGCTACAGCGCAATCTGAAGAAAAGGTAGGTTATGATGTATTGTGATTGCTACTTTATCATTTATGCACCGGCTGCCTTTTTTTTAATATATATCTGATCTGGCTTTAATGCGCAATCAAAACCATGTGGGAATGAAACATGCAACTGTTCAGTATGGTGCATCTTCCTCAAAACAGTTGGTACATGTGTTGATGATGATGCCGAGAAAAATTCTTAAAACCTACTCCCTCCTCAAAATAACTGTCTGTTTAGATTTTCAAACATTTACCTTTGATCATTCGTTTTATTTAAAAAATTTGTGAAATTTTTACTTATTTCATTATGAAATGATTCATTATTAGAAGGACTTTAAAGTTGATTTGTTTATTTTTGTATTTTTATAAATTTTTTGAATAAGACGAATGTCAAACGTTGATTTTAAAAAGTTAAAAATGTCACATATTTTAAGATGGAGGGAGTATCTATTTTTCACGAGCATTTGGATATATTATGATGTGCCATTTTTCCAACAAACGCACTCACAATCCATTTAAACTGATCCCTTCAGCAGGTGGAATCAAAACGGCGGAGACGGTGAGGGCCCTGCTGATTAATTTATGAAAATCGGGACGGCTGTACAAAGCCCTCTGTGGGTCTGTAATGCTATTTATCATCAACACAGTTTCTGGCCCTGGGGTCCGTCAACACACATGTACAATGTACATAGCCTGCTACCCGAGATTGTTGTACTAGCTACAATAGGATTTGTATGTTAGTGTCGAATTATGAGTAGAGTATGGCATTATACTAGCATATCAGGTTATCAAGAAGCTCATCTCGCTTTGAGGACTCCTGCATGATCCTGCAATAATATTCACCTATCATCGTCGTGTTCGTTTTTGCATAAGTTTTTAGTATCGTCATGTGAACTTGCAAAATGCTACTAAGAAACTCGACTGGCCCCATTTGCTGTGATTGCGTAATCGCAAAAACGGGATGGATGTCTCAGCTCCGTAGGATCCTTTCTAGAGAAAAATTGCGTGGTAATTGTTGCGTTTTTTTTTTATGTTTTTGTTATACACTTTTAGTTAAAGCATAAGTATTTTTTAATACAAATTATTTATAATTTTATAACTTAATAAATTTAAAATTATTTTTAATTTATATTAGCAATGTTTAATTAAAACATTGCGTTCAAAGCAACTAATTTTTTTAGAGCGGAGTTTTAAGCGGAAAAAATATTGAATATTAGTTTTTATAGTAATAATTATTTTTAAGAGATAAAATAATTTAAATAATTTAAATATATATTTTTATAACATATAAAGATATTTAACTGTAGCATATATATATAGAAGTAGAATAAATTTATAAAAACTTCTCTTATACTTTTGGAATAGTTTTATTGAATCTATAGCAAAAGTAAATTTGATTTTACAAAACAGTTATATTTAATTTTTTATATTTATGTTTGTCCATGTGTACCATATACTTCTTTCATTACTAAATTATTATTTATAGTTAATTTTTAATATTATTTTTTACTATTCAACTTATCTAAAAAATTAATTCAAATATGTAAAATTTTAAGTTGTGATTCAAATAACTTTAATGATAAAGCAAATTATAATATATAAAATTTATAAAAAATTAAATATGACTATAGTCAAAATTTATGTTAAACCTGAAAAAGATAGAGCGATGGCATGATCGTTCATGTCTGCTCTCGTCGATAAAAGCACGCTTCTACGTTGATCGGGGAAAGAATATTTTTTCTTTTCTAATATCGATCGTTAGATTTTAATTTGATGATTAATATTTTTTTAGCGTGACGTGGCAGAACGAGAGTTGAGAGATCGCTTGCGCTTTAATATATAAAAATTCCTTTCTTAGTTTAAAAAAGTCGTCATTTCCTTCTTTGATTTTTTTTTTAACTTCCCTGTTCAGATAAATTTTTTTTTTACCTTTTTCATTAGTTTAGGCTTCTAATGGTGTTAAATACAAAGTCAAATGGTTATTTTACCCCTTCCATAAAATGAAATGGAACCATCATATTGTCAGTTTGAATTTATTAAAAAGTTAATATTATTACATTTTCATGTTAAAAATATAGTATATGTAAAAAATAATAATGTTATGATTTCATTTTGAAAAATAGTAGACATCATCAAATTGAAATAAATATAAGTTGAATTTGTGGTGGTTCATTTTTCAAGAGGAGTAAAATGGTCATTTCATTTTTCACTTAATACCGTTAGTGGCTCAAACTAACAGAAATATAGAAAGGAATGAAAGATATAATTTTGTGTGGATAGAATGTAAGATAAAATTTTGTTCGAATAGAAAAGTTAAAAAAAAATTAAAGAAGGAAGCGGTGACTTTTTTTTGTCAAATAAAGATTTTTTTTTTTGCTAGGATCACATAGGAATTTTATACTCTCTTCGTCTTTTTTATAAGTTGTTTTGGATTCGGGCACGGTAATTAAGAAAAGTAGAAAATGTGAGATGTTTTGAAAATGGAGAGGAGAGAGATAAAGTGGAGATATATTAGCAAGAAAATGAGAATGACTTATAATTTGAAAAATTATAATTTGAGATAGAGAGAGTAGTAATTAGTTCATTTACGTAGAAAAAACATATGATTTGGAAAAAAATATTGCAATCGAAGGAGGCCTGAATTTTGAATGGAGGAGCATCAATAAAATTGTAAATTTAGATTTTAAACTGCCCTATTTTAGTAAACAGTACTCTATTCCATCTGACCATCGACACAGTACGATTTACATATTTAAAAAGAGATTCGATGCGCTCTTCTTGTCGAAGTGACATAAGTCTACGGAGGACTCAAAGAATTAGCTTAGTTTAGGTCACCACGGATGTGTAAAATCCTACGTCCATGAGAGGGTGTGTGTCGTGTAATCTCGAAATGGGATTACAATGATAGAAGAGTCCTTGCTAAAGGAAGAACCCTAGCACGCGTATGTGAACTGTATCGCTAAGAACTTGAACCTAACTCGCTAGAATTTGAGAACCCGTCGTCTAAAGCCCCTGGTGCTCTCTTTATATAGAGGTCGGATTGAGGTTACAAAGTTTAGAATCTATAATACTGGGTGGTCTCTTGACGGGTGGGGCCGTGATCTTCTAAAAAGTTGATTCTCTGGCATCTTTGAGCGTTGGAGCTGCTTGTCGATGTTCTTCGTCCGTCCTTTGTCCAGCACTGGGGGACAAATTTTGATTTACCGTTTGCTTTACTGTCTGTTGAACTGCTTTACCTTTTGCTCGGTTGCCTTTCCTCTTGTCGTACAGTGTCAGAAATCTCTGCGCTTGTTAGAGGTTCATCGCGGAGGCGGTGGGCGACCCTGGGGGTCGGACGGGTGAGGCGATTTTGTTGCTAGCTGGTGGTCGGACTCCACAGTTTTCTGGCCCCGACCCTTGGGCGGTCAGGCTGGTCTCTTCGAGCTGTCTCATCTGGTCTTGATGTTGCGAAGCGCTTTGTGGACCGTAAATAGGCTTGCGAGCCACGCATTGCAGTTGGATTTCTGTATCCAGGCCGGTCCGCTAGTACTTTGGATACATGATTCTGACAATTTCAAATACATGAGGTTTGATAGAGTACATTCTTCCATGCATATTTGTACATGACGGCCGAATTCTTGCTGTATGGATCCCATTTGTGGCAGTACCGGATCAAACTGCATCGATTATTCTCTTATCCACCGATTTTGTATGAGATTCCTGCAACACAACCAGCAACCAGCTCTTTTATCCGCTCTTTTTGAACCTGAACAAAATTATGTCTCAATTTACTCATGTGTTTTGCAATATACTGCTAATTACTCCTTAAGTTTTAATTAATGAAATTAGCGCTATCTTTTGTTCCTTTTAAAAAAAAGCCCAAGTAAATTGAGTTTGTAGCTCAATTTTTGCATGGTCAGCTGTATAAATTCGACGTGACACTGTCACGTGGATGGTGACACACGTGACGCTGCCACCGTGTAATTGAGATGAGAGTGCAATATATAAGTAGCCCTAAGCTATTACCCTTTTCTCATATAGGTCCTTAAACTCTAATTTTGCATTTATAGCACCCTAAACTATTTTTCCTTCTCATCTAAGTCCCTAAATTTTGATTTTCTTATTTCTGCCTCTCAAAATAATTTTCACCTTCTGATCTAGGTCTCCAAACACTTGTTTTGTATTTCTGTCTCCCTAATATGGTTAACGTCATTTTTCTCATTCATCTTACTCCAAAAATTAGTTCAAATGCGTAAAATTATAAGTCATTTTAAGCACCTTTAATGATAAAGCAAATAATAAAAAAATATATGATATTTATCATACTTTTAACAATAAGACAAATAATAAGTTATGGTGAATAATGAAAAATGATTGGTTATATTTTTTCTTCCTTGTTAGTTTATTATAATAACACATGTAGCAAAACAAAAAAAGGTAAATAAGCACCTGCAAGTAAAATTTTTCTTTGTCGCTAGTTGTTTTTTGATGATAGAATTTTAGTGGCTAATTTAATGAATTTGTATATGATAGACTCATATGGTTATTTTTTTCAATAAATTGAACATTATTGAATATTTTTACAATAGAACCATTCATTTAATTTGTCTATTATGGAGGAACTAAAGTAAAGTGTGAGGATCTAAATGAGAAAGTGAAAATTATTTAGAGAGGCAGAAATAAAAAAAAAGTAGAGTTTAAGAATTAGATGAGAAGAAAAAATAGTTTAAGGAGCTACAAATACAAAACTATAGTTTAAGAACCTAGATGACAGTGCCACGTCAAATTTACGGTGGCAGTGCCACGTCAAATTTATACGGATGGCGACGCAGTTTGGATTTAGATATGCACTAGATAGATCCATAACTTATTTGATCACTTTGAAAGTTAAAGGACTTTGGATGCATTTCACTCTTATATAAAAATCTACTACTATATGAAAATAACTATAACATATTTTTCATACTATTTTCACAGCTCGTAAATTGATGGCACATACGAACAAAAACATAAAATATATTTACAACTATTAAAAGATACTCTCTCTGATTTTAAAATATTGACATCATTAATTTTTAATACCACTTATTTTATTCATGAAATTTATTCGAATATGTAAATTATTAATTATGTTTTAAATCTCTACTCTTTAAAAAACATAGTTTTTCTTTTTTAAGTCACACGATAAAATATTTCCAATCAAAATAAATTAGATATCTTTTTCAAATCTAATGTACGAGATCTTCCGAATCTTTCAGATAACTCACACGTATGTTCCTCCACAACTACCCATTGTTTAAACGCCGCATGTTCTGTTGGCACCTGCAACTGCTTGAATTTGTTTTGGCTGCCGTTCCTGTTTCGTAGGAGATTTCAGTTCCTCCGCAACCACATGAATTTATTCTTGCAACCGCGCGCGCCTGATTCGTAGGAGATTTCAGTTCGTCCACCAGTACAGGTTCTGTTTGATTGATCCAGATTTTGTAGCCACTGCACCGACGCTCCCTTTCCAGCGCTACAATGGACTGCCTCGGCGGCGCGGCTCCAGTTCATCCTCTCGACCTCCGGCAATCTGTCCCTTCGGCAGCGTGGCTAGGCCGGCGCTGCTTCTCCCACCGTGCTCCATGCATTACGCGATGCGATTCCAGTTTTTTGGACGATGCTGAAACCCAACCAGCCGCACTCTCAGGGCGACGCAGGTTTCCATCTTTGATTTCAACCCGGCACGTCAAGCCATCGTACGGATCTTCTCTTCACTGGCGTTGTTTCTTGGAGGCATGGATTTCCATCTTTGATTTCAACATGGAGCGTCCAACAGCCATGTGGACCGATTTCAAATCTGAGGACTCTTTTGAAATGCAAAATTTTTATAGAAATTATATAAAAATTTCACAAAATTTAGTTTAATTTTATAAAAAAAATAATTTTTTTTTCTTTCAATCCAAAAGGCCTGAGTTAGTAAAGATCCTCGCTGTCGCGGCCGGCACTGCTCGGAATTGATTAAGCGTTTGCATCTCGCCACATAAGTATCAGATGCGTATATTTTTTTTCTTTCTTCCCCAATTTATTTTAGTTTATTGTTTTTGTAGCTCATCGGTACATGCTCTCGCAGGCGAGCGACGGCGCGGTTGCTTTTCAGTGGTGTCGATCCCGAAGGCGACTGACTCGGATAAGCGGGTGCGGAATGTCCATCCCCCTTCCCCAAAATGCTTTACTTTTTCCTCAGGAGTAAATCTCATATCTGTGCTTCCCGATTTCTCATTTTAAATGTTTAATCTCGCCAGTGTACAACGTTGCTACTGCTGCTTCTACTAAATGCTTGCTGCGAGCTCTTATATACACAGATACTACTGCTGCTGCTGCTAAATGTGTTAACTAAGATGTAAAAATGTCATTCCCAATTTCACAGCTATGATTGGACACTCTAGCATGACCAACACATTTCGTCCAATATTGGTCCATTATGTTTCTGACCTTTTATTTTGCTCTTGTTCTTCCAGGTTTGTAGCCTCTGTTCTGGCAATGGTATACATGGCGCTGCGATATGGTACTTTTGTTCCTGACTGGGAGTATCAGATATCAGGTCCTGGTTCCAAAGAGCAGACTTTGTTTATAATTACCAATTCATCGTATCTCTATCTCAATAGCACAGTTTTACTTTTTTTTACGTTCAACCGGTAGAACATCTCTGACTGAGATAGTTAGACTACGTGTAAATAGAAAAATTGTTTTAAAGTTATTTTTTTTACAAATTTAACGCATAAAATTTTTCCGCAGACACCTCTTTACATCTCTTATATCTTGAGCCCACACAAACTGTTAATTAACAAAATACAACTATCCGAAATAAATATATGAGATTAAAAAAACTGTTAAAAAATAAAACAAATTTGTTTCGGGTCGTCTGTGAAAACAAAACAAAGAAAGTATATTTGAACGATTAGTTTGTATTTAAATTTTTATGGTGAAAAATGAGAAATTTTAAATTTTAATATTAATACATTATTTTTTAAATTAATATTTTAGCGTTAGCATAAATAATGATACTAAATCTTTATCATATCTCAGACGAATTAACCTTATAAAACCTTGGATGCGTCCGCCACGTCACTGCAATTGGATCAACTCGCCGCCGGCCCCGCTCCGTCTTGCCACACCAGCTCGCTGCGCTGCGCCGCTGCCTAGCCCCGAACTCACGGTTCACAGTTTACAGCTCCGACGCAACTCCGTCAGCCGCTCCTCGTTGTACCCCTCCTCGCCTGTCGGAGCCCCCAGGAAGCATGTCGCGGCGCGCGGCGGAGAGGCTCCTTCGCCGTCTGGGCCCGCTCGCCATCGAATCGCCGGCGCGAGGTGAATCGCCCTGTTAATACCTGCTGATTATTCGAGGCGTTTCTTCTCACGCCCTACCGGGGTCGAGCATTTGGGGGCTCCTTGAGCTGTCTAGCGCGTGGTGTGTGGAGGGAGAGCAATCAACAGCGTTCGATGGGGGCAACAGCCCTTTTCAGCTGTTCTCGGTGCGATCGTGCGCAGTCATACTTTGTTAACACTTAACGGTGATTTGGGGCCTGATTTTGCCTGTGAAGGAAAGGATTTAAAGACATATCCTAAGCTAGATATTCTTTAGTGAGCATTATCTGACGTAATACTGTTGATTTTTAGATATGTTAGTATTCTCCATGATATTGTTAAAGTATGTATTTAATGCCGGATTAGCTGAAGAACTATTATCTGACGTAATACTGTTGATTTTTAGATATGTTAGTATTCTCCATGATATTGTTAAAGTATGTATTTAATGCCGGATTAGCTGAAGAACTAATTTTCGCTGCTCAAGCATGTATTGGAAGGATAAGAACCAAGGTAGTTTTGTCTTTGGCTCGTTCTTATAGTTTTACTAGCAATCTTATATATTGTTAGACGTGTCAGCAGCCGTGTGGGCTGCTAGTTGTAACGAGGCCGTAATCTCAGTGAGGCTAAAGGCTGCCATTATCTAAAAAGAAAAGAACCAAGGTAGTCAGTACTCTTTGGGGGATGATGGGGGTGGTGCTAGATCAAACCATATGAAACTAAATGCAGCTATGAACTTTCCTCTCGAAGCCAAGATACAATTTAATAAGAATTTGGCAGTTGAACATATAGTCCCTCATATAGTCCCTCTATTTTTTTAATTTTATCATTAAAACAACAATTCTAATTCAAAAATGAACTAGATTTGTTGTCCTAACGACAACAAATTGAGAATAGAGGAAGTATAATGTTCCTGGTAGAACTGCGAAACATGCTTCTTGAATGAATTCTGACGATGAATCATGTGTGTCAGGCATGGCTGCTACCCACAATGGATGCTCAAACAATTCTTTGAATCCTCACCGAAGATTCCATTGGATTCGAAGTGCACAAAATGGACCAAGTAGCATGGGGACATTTGATGCTCACAACAGTGCTATCAGGGCTTCTGAGGTACAAAAGCGAACATTCGGTACTGCAGCAGCAGAGATTCAGAGGAACCCAGACTATTCAGTGCTAAACTCCGATGATGTTTCTTACTTCAAGAGCATCTTGGGTGAAAGTGGTGTAGTTCAGGATGAAGACAGGGTGGCAGTTGCAAATGTGGACTGGATGGGCAAATACAGAGGTGCAAGTCAGTTGTTGCTCTTACCAAAAAATACTTCTGAGGTATTTGCAATGCCATCATCACATGATCCTGAATCTCTGATAAGATGTAGCAAAGTAACTACCATCATTTTTTTGCACACATTACTGGCATAATAGTTCAATATATTTATGATATCCGCTATGATCTTGGTGCTCATTAGCCATCTTTATTTTGATAGGTTTTGCTTCTCTACCAAATAGTACATATTTTACACTTAGGATT
>BCLF01000030.1:1880565-1908110 GCA_001602275.1 Zoysia japonica | reverse complement strand
GTCATCTAGCTGCTGCATCTGGCATAATACTATGCTAATACTCCCTCCGCTACTTTTATAAGTAATTGTATGATTCAAATTTACTTCCCTAATATTTGTCATTCTCACTTCCCAATACACCTATCTCTCTTTCCAATAAATCTCTATCTCTCTCCTCCTCATTTCTTGTGTATCATACTTTTCACTTCTCCTTAATTCATGTGCCCAGAACTAGAATGACCTATAAAAGTGAAAGGAGAGAGTTATACTTTCATTGTCTAGATGTTATTTTCATGAATATAACACAAAAAATTAGTTTCCAAGTGTTTATACAGTCACTCTTTTTCCAGGTTTCTAAGATTCTTTCTTACTGCAACTCTAGACGATTGGCTGTGGTTCCACAGGGTGGCAACACTGGCCTAGTTGGCGGCAGTGTGCCTGTTTATGATGAGGTAATTTCAAAGTTTCTTTCTTTTTGTTTTCTTTACGACTTTATTTTTTTTATCATGGTATTGAAAACATCCCTTGTTTCTACTTTCTAGTTTTTATTTAAAACTTATTTTTTTAGTTCGTATTTTCTTTATTATGCTTAATGGCACAGTTCTGCATTTTAACTCTTTTTTACTGTTCCTTCATTCTTGTGTTTATGCCGAATATCATGAGTGTTTCAGTGCCTTGTCTGCAGGTGATTGTCAGTCTCAGTGGCATGGACAAAATCATTTCCTTTGATAATGTGAGTTCAACTTCTTTTTCTAGTTTCAGTACCTGAATTTTGTTTTCTTGATTGTGCTATATAAAAGGTGTCCAGTTCTAAATTTGATTGCTATGATGCTGCTAGGTAAATGGTATTCTTACATGTGAAGCTGGCTGTGTATTGGAGAATTTAAGCACCTTTGTGGAAAATGAAGGGTAAAGTTATATTTAGTAGTGTTACTATATTGATTTTTATTTGTATTCATTATGTGCTGCACACTGTATGCTTTATTCATAGATATTGTTTTAGACATATTAAGTGTTTGCCAACAAATTGTCTGTTAATTCGATTATGCAGAGATCAAAAATTTTCATCTCTTTTGAGCTACCCAATGATATGTATTTCTCATTTATCCAAATTCAACTGCTGCATTGACCTCAACTTCACATCTTATCATGCTATCTGATCAACAAAGCATCTAAATGTCACTTTCTCTATCTTGTTTAGGTTTATTATGCCACTTGACTTGGGAGCGAAAGGTAGTTGCCATATTGGTGGAAACATTTCAACTAATGCAGGTGGCCTGCGTTTCATACGCTATGGTTCACTTCATGGAAATGTACTTGGTTGGTACAAATACTGAGCTTATAACATTCTCTAATGATATATGTTTCTAAGTTATGTTGGTGCATAGAATTCACTTTAAAAATGTCAATTCTTCAGCTATATTTTTCTATCAAACTTGCTTGCAATGGACGATGAAGTCATAATTTGCTGTTTTAGTTCTTTCATTGTATTATAACTTAGTGATAGTATGAGCATCACTAGATGTTTTTTTGAATGCACTGTATGTTGTTAGCTCTCATCTATTGATTTCTTCTCATTCAGGTCTTGAAGTTGTCCTGGCCAATGGGACTGTCCTTGATATGCTTACTACTTTACGGAAAGACAATACTGGATATGATTTAAAGCACTTATTTATTGGTACTAACTGAGTGTTCTCACTATTCCTTGGCCCCTGTAGCCAGAGTACACATTTTATAATAGTGTGCTGTTAATAAATACACAACTTATTATCCAGGAAGCGAAGGTTCACTAGGAGTAGTAACCAAAATTTCACTACTTACGCCTGCAAAGCTACCTTCAACTAATGTTGCATTCCTGTCCTGCAATGACTACATAAGCTGCCAGGTTCATTACTTTTGAGACATTCTTCTTTATTTGTAAATTCATCATTGTTTGTCCCTTGTGATGAAGTGTATGTATGAAATCTCCAGGATAGTGATTACTATTTACTGGTTTTCTTATCAGAAATTACTGCTGGCAGCTCGGAGGAACTTGGGTGAGATCCTATCTGCATTTGAGTTCATGGATCACCACTGTATTGATCTGGTACAGGCCTTTCTTAAGCAAATTATACATCTTATATAAAGATTCAAGTCACAAAAATATATTCTTTATTCTCATTCTCAAGTACATGCTAACAACTAACCTGATCACCAACCCCTATATTAGACATATCCAGCTTTAAGTTACAAGAACACCGGGAAGAATCCATTGCCAGGTTTCACTGATTTGGTGGAACGAAATACGCTTTGATATCCATATACACTCAATAATTTCAAGAAAAAAACACGACTTTCCATGGTGGTCCTAGTCCTATATATGACTAAATTGTCTTCATCCTGTCCACTTTGAGTATTTTTTATTGTTTATTTTATTTTGAAGGCTATGAAACATTTGGAAGGAGTTCAGAATCCTTTATCTGCTTCTCCATACAAATTTTATGTTCTAATTGAGACCACAGGAAGTGATGAGTCTTCTGACAAGTAAGTTCTTGTAATGTCAGATATTGCTAATTCTTTGTATCTTCTGAATCACCTCCGAGTGCTGCCGATTTTATCCAGGGAATGCGATGTCAATTTTACCTGATTATTTTTAGTAGAATTTATCAAATAGCCAAACACTTTACATCCGCTTTTCATATTTGTACCAGTTTGCTTTATTTGACAGTATTTTTGGCGTAATGGATATAAACAGGCAAATGATACCCTTAACATAGTTGAATGTATCATCTTTGGTTTGAAAGAAAAACATCAATGGAGGACCCTGCTGTTTATTGTATTCAATAAAGGGTAAATAAAAGGAACAACTTACACCGTAATGCGTCATATTTAGGACCTGACAATTGCCACCATCATATTCACATTCACGTGAGAGGTATATTTGTGTAGGAACCTCTTTTGAGATATAAACTGTGAATATGTCACCATGGTAACTTATATTTACTGTAATCAGGCATTCTTGATGTTACTGAGATTAGAACTAGTGTATTCAACTGATAATCTTTGTGTTGGAAATTGCTTTATTTCTTATCTTGCCTTTGTTTTTGGCTTCCTTCTGTAGAGCAAAGCTAGAAGCATTTTTATTGCGTTCAATGGAAGACGGTCTGTTGGCTGATGGAGTTATAGCACAAGATATAAGCCAAGCATCGAACTTTTGGCGAATCCGTGAGGTTATCCTATTGTCAAAACATTCTTAAGTAGCATGATATAACTAACATTCAATGTGAATACTCGTGGTTACAGTCTTACTGCAAAATCAATAATTTAATGCCATCACTAGGGATACCTTGTAAAGATAATATAATTCATCTGCTTCTGTTATCTTCTTGTAGGGTATATCAGAAGCATCTGTCAAGGTCGGGGCCGTGTACAAATATGACTTGTCCATACCCGTGGAGAAGCTCTATGATATTGTTGAAGAAATGCGCATCCGTGTTGGTAATGTCAAATATAAACTATGAATAATAATCCATAGGCCCCATTTAGCTTGATACTTGGTTTTCTAGGTGATACTGCAGAGGTATTGGGCTATGGCCACCTTGGAGATGGGAATCTGCATCTGAACATCATATCAAACATATATGATGAAAAGGTATGTTTTTTGGTTTAATCTATACCTAATATAGAAGCATACTTGTGCTTCAATATCTTGAGATTGTTTGTAAAAACCTTCTTAATTTAAATTTGCAACGGAATATTAGATTCTGGAACAAATTGAACCATTCGTCTATGAGTGGACTTCAGCACAAAGAGGAAGCATTAGTGCAGAGCATGGTTTGGGGCTAATGAAAGCTGAGAAGATTCACTACAGCAAATCATCTGAAGCAGTAAGTCTTTCCATGTTGTCCTAATACAACATCACCAAGCATGCATAGAGTTGATGAAAATGACCAAGTAAACATCATTCATTTTGTTGGTACTTTACATTTGCATTTGACCTATCTGCTTGCTTGTCAAATCATGATAGAGGAGCCATAAGAAAAAGGTTTAACACCCCAAGGCTTGTATGCACCGCCATTTTCTTGACTGTTTCAGTACAACCTTGAAATACATTCTTCTGTTGAGTTGTTTGACATGTGATGTACTCATTCCACCCAGAAATGTAAGCACTTTTGAGTTTAGTTAAAGTCAAACAGTTCAACTTTGACCATTAATAGATAAAAATTAATTATATTTGATAAAGTATAAATGATGTTAGATTCATCGTAAAATTGGCTACCATGATATGTAATTCTTGATCTTTAAAATAATCAAACAGTTGAGATATTATTAGTCAAAGTTAAAGCTTCAAAAATCATACATTCTTGGAGTGGGTAAGAATGTAATTTTGCTAGTTGGGGAACCGTAATGGGAAATTGTATGTTATGAACAATCTGCATGTTTTGATTCTTCAGCGTTTCTATTATTTCACCAGTAACAGAGATATGATTGCCATTCTTCTCTTGCCCAAGCCTGATGTTCTAATTTTATCAGGTGCAGTTGATGGCTTCCATCAAGAAGCTGCTGGACCCCAGTTCAATCCTAAATCCGTACAAGGTTCTACCCCAGTCTGTACTGTGCTAAAGTTATTCCATTGTCCTGCAGCTGAATGTAAATGGATCTGCCCTACCAAATGCTGATAGCTAAGGTGAGCAGTGCATTTCTAGTCCGTGAGGAAGACTGGACGGTTCCGTACTGGAGGTATATAAAGTCCATATGCTGTAACTAATTCAGATATGGGTAGCTGATAGATCAGTAAATATTGCCTGCATGGACATGTAAACTGGAAAGCAATTCTAGCGATCTTTCGAAAAAAGAAAGCTATTCTAGCCAACAAAAATAGCGAGGACACGCAGTGCTCAAAATGCTTGTCTGCCGTCTGGACCCGTTGTAATTTATGAATCATGAAAGCTAGGAACTTAGAGACGACTTGTGGTTAATAAAGAAAAAATGCATTATAATTCAGCCATCGTAACAGAAAGTGTATTTTTTATGTCGTAAAAAAGTTGCACACCCAAAAACGTTCTGTCAGAAGTGCAATCCAGAACTCAAATCAGGTGGGCAACCTCAAATAAAAGAAAACAGGAAGAGGCATAGAACTCGATACTAAATTATATTAGAAGTATGCTCTTTCAGTCTAAAGCAATAGCAATAGTAAAAATGGAACTGAAAAGAGTTACAACACATTTAACTTTCTACTTGCCAATCCAAGGTTTCCATTGCTCCTTGACAAATAATTTGTGGCTGATTTAACGATGAATGGGTAAGGCAATTTAGCATCCCCTCCGGTCTCACAAAACGGTTAGCATACCACGGATAGAATATCTGGAGAGAAGCCAGATGCGTCTGCAGTCTGCACCAGATCGCCAGTAATCTTTGGCTCTTTGCACAAGACATGTTGACCGTATGCATATACTTCAGTGAAAAAACAGCAAAAATACCATGCCATGTGGTCTGCGTATGCTCAAATGCCCAGCTTTTATATTCAGTACACTCAACAGTCAACACCAAGTCTGCAATCAACTACTCCGTAATTAATTGATCATTATTCTGATTATCACCGAGGAGAAAAAAAGGAAAACAAGTTGGATGACTCACGAATAAATACAGTTGCAAACATCCCTTTCAACCAGCAGTGTCACCCTACCGTATGGGTCAAGGTTTACAAAATCGATCAAAAACGGGCTGGTTTTTGCGGTTTTTGGTGAAATCGGTCTAGCTCGGTTTAGGGGTTGATCAGTTTTCGGTTTAATAAATTCAAAAAAAATTAAAAATCTAAAAACCGATCAAACCGAGCGGTAAACCAGAAAAACCGATGAAAAACCATTCAAACCGATTTGATTTCAAATTCAAAAAGGTAAACTGGAAAAACCGGTCGAAAACCCAGAAAAACCGAGCGGTTTTCTCCTAAAAATTTGATTTTCGAATTTGTCCGGTTTTTCCGGTTTATTGTAGCTGTTTTTTTTTCGATTTTCATGAAAACTAGACAAATCAGTGGCGGCCGGTTTTTAAAACCAAAACGGTTTCCAAAATCTTGTATGGCTTCGGCAATGAGCATTCATCATAAGTGTAAGATAGAATGTGTGTACAGCAGCCTCAATGAGTTAGCAAAAATCCAGGATGGTGGACGAATTCAAAGATAAAATGCTGCTTTTAACAACAGTGCATACTGCTTAGTGCTTACACAAATATGACTGAAGGAACCAGTAGCACACAGTGCCTACAGTTTATTGTACCAACATACTAACAATTCAAGTTCTGAAGCATCGTCTCAAACTCTTTAAACAAACTGCAGTTCGAACAGCAAAGTTGAGGCATCAATATAGCATACACAAGTAGAAATATATACTGATAGCTGAAACACAATAGATCTCCCAGTTCTGCTCCAAGGTAAACCTTCATCAGTAGCGATCATAGTAAGAGCGAGCTCCCCTGGCAGGACGATCATAGGGACAGGTCTATCTCTGTAACTCCCAACAAAGCGAGCAGGGCCACCACTTCCCACACGTGGCCCACCTCTGCCATATCCACCAGAGCCTCTAGGATCATCACGGTAGTAACTTCCACTGGACCGTCCTCCATCTCTCACATAGCTTCTTTCCCTGGCAAAGCCATTTGATGCATAACGTTCTGCACCATTATATCTGTCACTAGAAAAGCGTTCAGCAGCTGGTGCATAGCGATCACTAGCATAACGATCACGTCCAGCACCATAATTAGAAGGGATTTTTGGCTCCAGGAAACTCTTCTTTGATGTCATTTGCTGGTTCACATCCAACTTTACCATATTTGCTAGGAACCATTACAAAATAATGTTCATTTGCTAAAACACACCGCAGTCATTATAATAATCCAAATGAACATTTCACTGAAAGAAAGTTTAAAATGGACAAGGATGCCCCTAGCTGCTTGAACGGACCAACATTACTTTGGCCATTTCTACGTACCTAACAACTGGTCATCCTTCACCATATATATGGATAGCATTTCACAATAGATTTAGAGAACAAACAAATGACAGTACTGTAAGATCTCTAATAACATCTTAATTTTTTTACATGCTTGCATCAGCCATGTACTAAAGACTGAAATATTGCCTCAAAAGTTTGGCACAAACAAAAGAAATAGCACAGCCATGTGTTCTCGAATCTGGCACAAAATCACTAAATGGACTACAACATGTCAAATTTAGATAGCTTTTCTTCTTATCTTGAGCTTCTGTGCCTTCCCTTTTGCATTATGTGGAGAGGTAGTAGAGGGACCAAAGGCTAATTGTGTAGCACATGATGTAGCAGATGTGCAACTGAAAGTAAAATGAATCAAAGAATGAATGAATCACATTACTAAACTTTGTAAGGACAAAATTGCAGCATATTACCTCCTAGTGTTTCTTGCTGGACTATTTGCACTGTCTCCAAGTTCCAACTGTTTATGATGGCTGAAAATTTGAAGCAAAGAACAAATAAATGGAACTACCACATAATTACTTTTGAGAGAAAAAAAAGAGGATTACCTCCTGGTGTTGCTTGCTGGGCTATGAGCAATAATAGATTCTTGGGTAACATTTATTTCCCTTGTAGTCAAGGGCTCAATAGTGGACATAGCAAGTTTTTCTTTCTTAGATCTGATTCTCTTTGGCTTAGGTGGTGCTGGAGGAGGCCCATCTGAATCATAAACAAGTTCGTCGCAAGTTTTCATCATGTGACCAAACTGACCGCATCTCTTGCACTTCATTCGACGAGTTGTCCTCCCTTCTTCTTCCACCCCCCTAATTCTTCTTTCTCGTGGCCTACCAGCAGTTCTCTTTAAAATTGGTGGCCAAAGCTTGAATCCCAAATCAACCTTGGGCCACCGTCTTCTATCTCTCATTGGCATCACACATCCCTCATACGCCTTTTTAAACATGTCAACAGAGTAGTAATCATCAACATAGTCTTCCATGTTGGGATTACGTTTTGAGCTACTGTAACATATGGCATGTTTGCATGGCAAGCCAGTAATCTGCCATTCTTGACAGCTACACTCCCTCTTTAGAAGATCAACTGTGTGCCTCCAAGCGACTAGATTTCGATCAGTACCTTCTATCTCTGCAGTTTCATTAAGTCCTTTGTTTATGATCCATGGTAAGTTCCTACTCTTAGCATTTATATCCCTTATGATGTGCGGAAGAATCTTGCTCTTCATTTTCCTAGCTAATCTCCCCCTAAGTTCCTGTTTTTTCATGAGCAATTGTCTGATTTTATCCGTCAATGCAATGGCTGGAAGGGATTTTTTATTTCGAATCCATGAATTGAATGTCTCTGCAATATTATTTGTTACATAGTCACATTTGCTGGCATGTGAGAACTTGCATCTCTTCCATAAATGTTCGTGGTTTTCCTCTATCCATTTGATGGCAGCAGGGCAAGCAATCTTCATAGTGTTATAGTGGTACTCATACTTCAGTTCATTGTATGCTCTAGAAGCAGGCCACAAATGTTTCTCGAACACATCACCACGGAACCTCTTCTGAAAATTCTTCACTAGATGACGCATGCATCGATGAGCTGTGAATCTGATGTTATCTCAGCAAAAGAAGATGTCTTCTTGTCCCAAAAAGTTAAAGAGAAGCGCTGGTCCTTCCCAAGCTTCACCTTCTGTGACACAGCAGCCAGCAATTCATTGAAATTGGCAGTACTTCTATCTATCACTAATCGAAATTTGTCAGTAACATGATATTCATCCTTTCCATCTTCACAAATTTCAACATAAGATCCTACTGTCACAGCAATCCGGCATGCATTGGCATTTTCCATCCTAAAAAAATTTGAAAGAAAATCAACAGAGCTAGAGATACTACACCAAATACAACCTAATTTGCACAAATCCAAAACAATTTTGATTGCAGAACCATACCCTTTAGGTACTCGTGAAGAGACTGATTTGGTTGGCACATCCATGGAAGGTACTGCCGGTCCTTCCAGCAGAGTTGGTGGATCTTCCAAGCACTGCACTACTGGAGCTTCCATGATTCGTGGTAGAAGATGAGCTAGAAACAGCGAACAGGACAGAGCAGGGCGCGGTCAGGGAAGCAGAGCACCAGGACCAACAAACCCTAGGGTTTGCAGCGCAACATCAAAGGCAGCGTGCAAGCTAGTGTCCAACCAAGCAAGACCAGGGAGGCAAGCCACGGGAGCAGCTGGGAGAGCAAGGCTAGGGCGCAGGAGCTGTGCACCAGAGGTGGGGATTGGAACACGGTGGAGCAGAGAGCTAGAGACACAGCAGGAGCAGGAAGCTGAGGACTGAAGAGTGACGATGGGGAGGTACGGCGTTGGTCCAGTTCAAGCAGGCAGGGGCATACTCGTCCATTTCAAATGATTCTCTCAGTTAAATGTATATTTGGATTATTATAATATCTGCAATGTGTTTTAGCAAATTGATATTATTTTGTAATGATTTTTAACAAATATACGAAAGTCGGGTGTGAACCAGCAAATGACGTCAAAGAAGAGTGTCGGGAGCCAAAAATCCCTAATTAGAAATATAAGGCCGGGCCGCTAGGCGGCCTCTGAGCACTGCCACGATAGCCCATTACTTCTATTCCGTCTGATATATTATCTACAGATATAGTGTGCACCATCAGATATTATCCTACATTGCTTCTCTCCTCTTTTAATTTGAGTGTGACGTTTCAAGGTAGTGTAGTACGGCAGCTACCTTCATCCTTGGATATAGTAGTGTCGTGTTAGTCTGTGAATGCACATGTTTGTTGAGACTGACTATACATGAGGGTAGTCTGATCTTCCTCTCCTTGCTATCCAATGGACTTTTTATTTCACCGGACCAAAAATACTGAACAGACCGAGATCACCAACAAAAAACGAGCAAAATTACTGAAGGTAAGCAGTCGAAACAAAAATTACTCAAGAAAACAGAAGTTACTGAAGGAATTAGAATAAAGGTAAAATTGTTGAGGTGATGAAATTACTGGAGAGAGTTCGTGAACTATTTCTCCTATCTTCCATCCTGCAACCTAGTGGTGTCTATATTAGACTGAATGCACATGTTTGTTGATAGTGACTATCCATGAGGGTAGTCTTCTCCTCCTCTTCTCCCTATGAGATGAATTTTATATTTCTCCTGGAACAAAATTACTGATGAAACCAAAAGCACTCGAAGAAACTGAACAAGATTACAGAACTTTAGCATACTGACCTAAGAAAAAAATTATTCAAGGAAACAATAATTATTGAAGGAACTAGAATAAAATTACTAAAAATGACGTAAACAAGACGGAGATGTTTGAAAGGAACGGGATAAATTTAGTGAAGGTTGTTGGTCGCGCAAGTGGGCAGCTCAGCATGTGCCATCACAGTTTTTCAACCCGACTATCAGACACAAATAGGTGAGTAGGCAACTAAGTATTTAAGGGCGACAGTGCCTACAGATGTAGCGTCATGTCCTATCGTTTTAAATTCTTGTCGGTAGGTGGCTGCACAAGTGCTCTTCGCCTCTATATAAGCATGCAGCTACGTTTCTTTCATCTCATCGCACTTTCCACCTCTACTTGGCTTGTGTTCCTAACCTGGTATGTATAAAGTATGTGAAGAGACCTGGTGTTTCTTAGCTCCTTCAGACTTAACTTTCCTACAAAGCTGTTGGGAAATAGATAGCACTTCCATCTTAGAATTCCCAACAAATCAGTTGTATGAGAAAACAATATTTCATAGAGTTTACATTTATTATGATGAGAACACTTAATAAATAACGATTTGTGTGTGGCCTTTTGGTTATAGTGACCTTGCTAGCCCACATTTCATAAAGATGTTAGCTGCACATTCTGGATTTGATTACATTTCTTTATTTATTTTTACTTCTTATGGTTTATAGATACTTGTTTTGATGTGCATTTTATTTTTATTACTAATTATGTCTTGTAGATACTTGGTTCATGGGCAAGTCAAATTTTTTAATGTTTTTGGTAAGAGGTAACATGTAGAAAAAAAATAGTACCCTGCTTGAATCTGTCTAAGTCACATGCCCTTGCTATATTCTTATTTTCTTCTCGGTTTGATAGGTACTTTTTGTTGTAGAATACCGCATAGAGAAAACGTTACTACCATATTTCGACCATTTGTGTGTTATGATTCTATGCTTTGTGCGTGTTTTGACTTGTTACTTCACTTAATTATGTACCGCTATTTAACAACCAGCTCAGTATTCTATTTCGAGGTTCACTAATGTCACATGGAAGCTACACCATAATCAGAACCACCACACTCTTCAGGTTATCTACATGCTTGTTTCTATTTAATTGCCTTCCACCCATATAAATTGAAATTAAATTTCTTTTTCATGCACTATTAGGTACACCAAGCTCATATGACATTGTTGTTCATCTCGACGATGTGAAAAAATTTGTCGATATCAGAGGGGTGCAAGTGTACAAAATCAATGGCACGAAGGTGCTTCACATCAATGAGCGGATGCATCGGCAACATAGGCAGAGCCAAAACCATTATGTCAGGTTAGGACGACAAAATAGTAGGTGTGACAAATGTGAGAGGATACTACCTAACTATGGTTCCTGTGCTCTCAATGCAAGGTGCAAGGAAGTTTTATCATATTTTTACAATTAAATCTCTTGAGTTCTAATATTTTTAAGTGACGTGATGTTCTTTCTCCTTCACAACTCTAGGTCAATGACACCGACATGATTCAAGATATGATTCAAGATCGAGCAGGGACAGACTTCTCACCAAGCGCATATATAGATGATTGTCATGGGCCCAACGAAAGGCCACGGGTGGCAATGAGCTGGCGTAGGCGATCGAGAAAGGGACTGCTAAGCGTTCTCCACTGATGTAATAAGAAGAAAATCATCGGAAAAAGTTAAAAAGTTTAAAAAATTGATATCGTTTTGTCCTTGTGCCTTATCGACCTGCCGTAAAAAGGACAAAACTATGAGTGAGTCCTGTATGTATCGAGTAATAATGTTCTTTATCTTTGTTAAATTAGTATAAATTGCAAGTTACTAATGTTTCTTACTTGAGATTACTGTTGTTAGAGAAACAATACCATGTCTTCTGAGCTGCTTTCTACGGGAGTATTTTCACTAATAAAAAAAATCTGACATTTCATATTTGATATTTAAACAAAGTTACCCGCAGCAAAGCGCGGGCATTGGTGACTAGTAAGTATCCCTGCTCTCCATGTACCGTCCACCATCATATCGATCATCATCAAAGTCGCTAGCAAAACGTTCTGATCCTCCAAAGCGGTCACCACGTCCCACAACGCCACCCCCCATATCTTGACGCAGGAGAGTACCTTCCAGTTCTACCTCCCTCTGAATAAGGACATTCACGAGCCCAATGTCCAGGACGACCACATTTGAAGCAATCATCACTTGCTGCTGGAGCTACATCAGCTCCACTGCGATATCCACCTCTAGCACCAGATGAGTAACCACCACCTCCATAGGCGCCATAACCATCATCAGAGTTCATCCTAAGCTGAGCTTTGTTCACAGAAATATTTCGCCCGTCTAGTTCTCCATTATGCATTCCTCGAAATGGCAGCTTCCTCAGCCCGAGGTTCTGAAAATGTGACAAATCCAAACCCCCTGGACCGGCCTGTGTCCCTTTCGACTACAACCTATACATACAATGAAAGTGAACCAATGGAATATAGCAACTAATATAATGTAGTGAGCAGCCAAAAATCTATCGATAGCAAGAGCAACAACATCCACATACAATTTGGGTGACATGAAAGTGACATCAGCAAACCACTGAAACCATATTATACTGCTGTAGCGTACAGTTAATCTTCACATCTCAAATACTGTAAGCAAATCACACCCTGCTTTAGCTGTCCCAACGGCACAGAACAATAATGATCATGCATGATACGGCCAAAGGTCAGAAGTCAGAACTAGCATGAGACAAGTCAGTGATTCTGCTCGGAAAACTGAGCTGATAGGGAGCAAACTTCAGACTGATTTTTACGCAGGGCCGGGCCAGTCGGCCTGTACGAAATTTCAAATCAGGACCACAAATCTCCATTCATTGTTGTTGGAGTATTGAGGATTGCGGCGTCCTACTCCTCATTGTGTCGTCAGCGGCAAGGTGACATTACTACCAGCCACGTGGCGCGTCTCATACTTCTCGGATCACAGAGTCGTAACTCGTAACTAGGCTCGTAACTTTTATAAGCAGGGACAGTGACTCCTCGAGGAGGTTGCGTCTCAAGGGGTCTCCGCAGCAAATTCTTTTAAAGCTTTTGGCCTCTTTGGATCAAAGAAAAACTTCCTATTTTATGTATTTTTCCTATGTAATTGAACTGATTCCTATAAAATTATTGTACAATTTCTATACAAATCCTAGGTTCAAAGAGCCGTTCGTTCTTAGCCTAGGCCAACATAGCAACTGCGACCTGCATCTGAGGTAGGAAGAGGAAAGCATTTGGGGCCCCTGTGCACCGGCACAGGTTGCACGTGCCCGGGCTCGGGCCTGTTTTTATGGAACCTGCCGTCCAAGAAGCTAACCAGTGAGCTGACTACAGAGTTCCTTTTCTTGGTACTTTCTAAAATATGGAAGCAGAAGTGAATGCATCCTCTGTGGACAAATAACTGACATTAGAGAAGGGCAAGGGCAGGCACAAAAGGAAAAGTAGCCTTTCTATGGAAAAAAAAAGGAAAACAGCATGCTCCACTTATACTATGAATAAATTTCTGCTCATAACAAATAAGATTTTCAAATGATCTTCAATTCAACCATGGTAAGCTTTAATCTGTAAATTAGTTACGATCCTGCAACATATACATATACATTTACAAAAACTATGGCAATTATTAAGAAAATGGAGGGAACATAATCAGCAAGGTGAGAGATGTGAATCTGATAACTTATACATATTTCATTAACAGAAATCTAATTTACAACAATAGTGTCGCATCTCTCTGGCTAGCATAACAAGAAAAATGATTTTCTAGCTATGTTACTTGTCTTCATGAAAATTGTTTTGGATATGTTCGCCTAAATGTGTTCAAATGGCCATTTAAACTGTAGATGGATGGTACCCGTATTCGCCTACGTGTCTATTTAAATCTGTCTTTAGCTTGGTATTAACAGCGGTTAAACTGAAAATTGGCTAATAGTGTCTTCAGCATGCTCATCTCCAATCAACACTTGAGCTTTAATAGGTGCAGTTGCGAACTCAAAACTCTTGAATTTGGTAAGTTCATGTCTTAATTCTGCCGTAGGGAATTGGATGAGGAATTGAGTGTTAGAATTCTTCTTTATGATCCATCCTCCAATATTCCTCAATAGATGTGTCAGCTCTTTTTTCGCCATCTCTAATTCTGCCACACCCTCTAATATATTCATAACTCCAGGGAATTTCATGTTAGCCACTTTCTCTTCACCCTCATGAAACTGAACACTAAAAAAAGACTGTCCTTGCAGCCCGAAACCACAAATTCTCAAGCTAACCCCTTTCTTAACTGGGCACGACATTGCTCTGTGGCCATCCTTCTTACAGCTGTAACAAAAAAGAGGATTAGTACATGTTGCTTGGTAACGGCCATCTTTGTTACAATTATAGCAATGTGTTCCTTTCTGTGGGCCTCCTCCCATCATCCTCCTCTGATTTTCATTATACATCTCATTCTGATATATCCTCTTGTTGTCCACATCTTTTTGTAGTTTAGCCCTTAGAAACTCTGTTTGTTCCAAATTCAGGTCCCTCTCCCCACTTGATCGTTTAGTTCCTCCTCTGCGCTCTTCTAAAGGATTTTCAAACCTATCACCTCTCATTACAAAATTCCTTTTACCTTCAAATCATCCTCTATCTGCCTATCCACCTCTATTGCCTTCTTGTTTCAGCCATGGGTTCACCACCCCCCTCCCCATTCTCTCTCTGGAACTCCGCTTTAAAACCCCCTCTACTGAAATGAGCTGAATGTTACATACCTGAGCCCCATCTGTTGTCTCCCTCTTTTCGATTTCCTTCTCTGTACATCTGATCTCCTCTCTCTTCCATCCGGCCCCGAAACTGCTCCCTAGGACCTTCACGTCCCTGATTCCCTAGCTTCTTATCCCCCATCACCATCTGCGAGAAGGATAGGCTATCAACTTGCTTAGGGATTGTCCTTAAAAGTGTCACCTTCCGACCCTCAAATCGCCGCGCATCTCTCTCCGAAGCAGGAAAACCTAACTCGGGTTGTAGTTCTGCTCCTCTCCGAACCCACCACCAACTTCGAGTGCGCTTATCTCTCTCTTCTATTGGGCCATCTTGGGCTGATTTTTCTTGGGCTGCACCTTCGAGCCCCCCTTCCTTACTGCTTGTTTGCGGTTTTTTCTGTTCAACTTTTTCCACGCCATCTCCCGCCAAACTCTTCTCCATCTCCAGCAACTTCCTTTGATCTTCCGTGTAAACTGGTTGATTTAATTCAGAGATAAATCCCCCACTCATCACGTTATCAATCCATGTTCTTCTACCCTCTCTAACCTCCACACTTAATTCACCAGTTCCTGTTTCTTCTACTTTTTCATCAGTTATATCCTGAAATCTCTCCACTGTTTGATTATGATTAAAACTTGACTCCAACCTCATCTTGGGCGCTAGAGTCAATCTGCGATTATTTCCATGTTTTGCCCGATCCTGAAATCTCATCGCTGGTGGCCAAAACTTGATCGACGGAGTGCGCGGAAACTTTTCCAGGAATTCTTGACGAAATCGTTCCCAATTATCACCATCTCGATTTGAAGCTCCACTCTGATCTAAACTCCTTTCACGATCCCTCTGAATCGTGTCTCGAAATGCAACCCCACCCATTCTATTCAGAGTTCATGCCTGCTCTTAATCCCCTCTAATTCAGTCATTTCAAAACTCCAGACACGAGCAAAATCGAAACCAAGCACCTCTTCGATCGCAGGAAACCTCTATAATTTCCAAAAGCTTTCTCCCAATTTGTGACCACCTCTTCGTCTTCGCCGGACCTGAGCTATCAACACAGAGCAGAAATCAGGGTGTGGTCACGTCGAGATGGAAGCAAATAACACTGCGCGCGGCCGACGAGGCAACGCACTGCGAGCTTGTGCGAGGTGAGGCGGCCCGGACGCCCGCGAGAGAAGGCGGTGGCGCAGCCGCGCTCGAGGCGAGGCGGCGGTGCGCGCTAGGCGGTTCCCATCAAGTCCAATGTGCTTTCCCAAGTGAATGCATCCTCTGTGGATAAATAACTGACATTAGACTCAAGGGCAGGCACAAAAGCAAAAGTAGCCCTTCTACGGAAAAAAAAGAAGGACAACAGCACGCTCCACTTATATTATGAATAAATTTCTGCTCATAACAAATAAGATTTTCAAATGATCTTCAATTCAACCATGGTAAGCTTTAATATGCAAATTAGTTACGATCCATGCAACATATATATATATACCTTTACAAAAACTAAGGCATAAAATCAGTTATGAAGAAAATGGAGGGAACATAATCAGTAAGGTGAGAGAACTGAATCTGATAACTTATACATATTTCATTAACAGAAATCTAATTTACAACAATAGTGTCGCATCTCTCTGGCTAGCATAACAAGAAAAGTGATTTTTTAGCTGTGTTACTTGTCTTCATGAAAATTGTTTTGAATATGTTTGCCTAAATAGGTTCAAATGGCCATTTAAACTGTAGATGGATGGCACCCGTATTGGCCTACATGTCTGTTTAAATATGTCTTTAGCTTGGTATTAACAGCAGTTAAACCGAAAATTAGCTAAAAGTGTGACTGTCTACCGTTTATCTTATAGGAACACTAACTTTTGATTACTGAACAAGATGTTCATCAGGATCATGTCTCTGAATAGTTTACACAGTAGGGGATAATCAAACAGATCCATATACAATAATCACCATCCATCTCCACACAACAATTTCTACGGGGAAAAAAAATCATGGCATGTCCGTCAAACCAAATCGAAACAGGGGATTCCAATCAACAATCGCCTGAAAAAATAACAACAGTTTTGAATTTGAAATCAAATCGGTTTGAGGGGTTTTTCTAGTTTACCACTCGGTTCGACCGGTTTTAATGATTTTTGAATTTTTTTTGAATTTATTAAATAGAAACCAGTTAACTCCTTAAACTGAGCTAGAGTGATTTCATCGAAACCACAAAATCGATCATTTCTGTAAACCTTTGCCTGCGCCTCGATGACCTTGCCGTACTCCCCAAAAGGTGCGCTCGAGCGTGCGCTCCATAGTGTTCCACAACAACCTGCCCACAAAGATCTGGCCCACCTTCTCCTCCGCCATCCCGCAAGTACAATCCCCTCATCTGCACCGAGAACCAAAATCAGCATCAGAAAAACCAAAATCAACACAAACTGCCGCCAAACTACGCAAATCGCGTTCCAATTGGGCGAGGAGAGACGGGTGGCGGCTCACCTCGCGCGGAAAACCTAGGATTGCTCGGGCGCCCGAGAGAGGAGTTTTTTATTATTTAAACCTTTTTAATCTAATATTTTAAAAACCACGCGAAACTAAATTTCAAAATCTAGATTGTTTAGTCACGCCGGTCAAGATGGCGTGACAAAATACACAGCGACTTTCACATAGGATTTGAGTCACGGCAATCTAATTGGCGTGATTAGTATGTTAATGATGCCATTACATTTGGTGTGACACCTCAAATGAGTTCTTGAGTGGCTAGCATCTCACCCATTCAACGCTTAGGTCTCAGGTTCAAACCACAACTGGCCACATTTTTTTTCATTTTTCAAATATCGCAATTATGTTCTAACATTTCTATCTATTTCTAACAATATTATTTTATTAAAATATTAATAAAATAAAATCTAAAATAATGTAAAATACTATTTTCAATTTTTAGACTTGGATTTAATTTTTAGGAAAATTTCATTTGAATTTCAGAAAAATATCATTTGACTGTGTCTTACTCACTTGGCTGTCAAAGCATAAAAAGAGAGCGCAACACGCCTAACACACAACTAGCCTAGTTGCTCAATTGGCTAGCACACTTATGGTATAGTCTGGGGTTCAAATCCCATTTTGAACAATTTTTTTTGTACTTTTTGCATTTTACCGTAATACTTACACATTTTTAATTGCTCCATCGATTAACTTTTAGGTACCTCAAATCAATGCTAAATATTTTGATGGAAGTTTTAAGTTACATGAAACCATCAGAGTTGGAAAAAGTATAAAAAAGTTTATATATTTTTAATAATTTTTTTCCCAGATTACTAGTCTATAACAAAGTTTAACACTTAAAAATGTTTAGTAACACATTTGACTAACTTTTAGGGTACCTAAAGTTTATGCAATTTTTTTGTAGAACTTAAGTTATATTAACAAATAACAATTATATATTTATGAAAGTACTTTTTAAGATAAATCTAATCATATGATTTTTACATTGTCAAACTTAATAATAAGTTAAAACTTTCCTTGGATAGTTGTAGATAACTTTTAACTTAAAAAATTGCATAAATTTCTAGGTATCGAAAAGTTAATGTGTAACTGTTATACAACATTTTTGTTATAGATTAGTAATTTGGGAAGAATTTTAATAAAAAATATATAGAATCTTTTATACTTTTTCCAACTTAGATGGTTGCATATAACTTTAAACTTCTGCCAAAATATTTGGCATAAATTTACCTAAATGTTAATTAAATGTCTTATTAAAAATGTGTAAGCATTATTCTAAAACACAAAAGTAAAAAATATATTTGGATGGAGTGGGGTTTGACCCCCGGTCTCCTGCTGGAGTGCTGTTCGCACTAGCCAACTGGACAATTGAGTGTTGGAGCCACGTGGAGAAAATTTTCATTCGAGCACCGAAGCTAGCCACTGCAGGTGCTGTTGTTTGAACCTAATGTATACGCACCGGGTGCAAGTTTATTTTTCTCTCATTACACTGGGTGCAGGCATCGGTGCCACCGTTGTGACTTTAGGATAAAACGAAGCACCGGTTCTTTGATGACACTGATTTGACCTTTGACGCACTCCACCACTGTGGGTGGTCTTAGACCAGTCACACTGGGAGTGATCGAATGTCTGACCCAACTCCTAGCCAGGTCCGCGCGGTGCAGGCACGTCCGGTTTGGTTGGCCGAAGAGGCTTCCCGGCCAAGTTTGATAGATGCAAGAAGAGGCTCGTAGCTAGGCCCAACGGGAACATGAGAATCGACCTTCGCTCTGGAGCCTGGCTCGTCTAATGCAGCTGCGATTCACGAGGATGCAGCCGCTCGTGCAGGTGAGAAAATCCGCAGTGGTGCCAAGCTCCGCTCACCTCCGCAGAGACCGTCCGCTCCAATCGACACGCCGCCGCCGGCATCCACCCCGACCGACGAGAGGTCAAGATGGCGCTGACCAACTTCATATCACGGTGGGCGCGGGGGTGCTTCTCTTCACAACGACATCCACAAGTTCGGCGCCCTCTTCCACCGCAACACACGCAAGATCAAGCAGTGGCTTGAGGAGGACACGGCGTCCAAGTATACAATCCATGCCGCCGTCCCCTTTCCTTCTTTCTCTCTAAGATTTTGTTTCTGCTCGCGTTGCATGATTAAATGATTGATGGAATCCTATGTGAATTTTTTTTTCTTTAGTCCTAGGGTTGTTTCCAGATAACAGGGCTGCCGAGCGCCGAGTAAGTAAACTGATGATGTTGCTTGACTTATGGCCTCGTAAATCAAACATTGCTACAGGTCTGCAAAAGAAGCAGCATCGAAGAAACTTGGGACGTGTTTGATTCTAAGATTTGTAACGTACTGGAGTCCCAATGGGTAAGGCATTCCGTTACTTTAGTTTGTTTAGCAGAACGAGCGAATAGCTTACCAGAGAATTTGATACTGGCCTACACATTCCCCAATCCCTCCATCCTCGACCTGTATCAAGATCCGATACAGTCCTCCTCTTCCTCGTGCTTCCGATACCGATTCGCCGGGCGCTGCAGCACAACCGAGTAGCGTGGTTGTCGGCGATGCGTAAGGGGGAGCGACTGATCGTGTTCGCGCGCGTGGCCGGGGAGGGCGTGTTCAACATGATGGTGAAGCTGTCGGCCTCGGCCTCGGCCTCGGCGGCGCAGTCATGGAGTGCCTTGCCCATGAGCTCAGCCGCGACGGCGTCTCCAATATCTCTCTCTATGCCGAGCTCTGCTTCGTCGTCTTCTACCAGCTTCGGCTCAGATTCGAGGTTCCACTTGTTTGAGCTTTGAGCGCCGCCACCTCGCCCCTGGTGATTCTCGTCTTGCCCTCTGTTCCGACCAGGGAAAAATCGACACATACAAATGATGCAGAAGCCAATTGGTAGGTGAAGCACAAGGGAGCAAGGTAAGTAGTTTCGGAATCAGTGAGCAAATAAGCCGCAAGGGATTTTGTTGAGTCTTCAGGAAGCGAAAAAGGCTTCCTGCCTCATCCAATATGCTAACAAAACTTATCCACATGGAAAAGAGAGCGAAACAGATTGCTTAGTTTAAACCCTTCTTATTCTCTATCTTGAACAACCAACCAAATTACGAAGCTGCAATATTCTGGCTAATCAAGTCTATTCTTGTTTCATTCAGGTGCAGGTCTGTTCCTATTTCATTCAGATTGAGTCATACTTTTTTTTGCAACTCAATGTTGAGTCATAATTTTTTCCTAGATATATGTGCTGCAGCTAATTAGGCTGTTTGATGGTTCCCACAATTCTATTCTCATGCCAGGACCAATGATTCATGATTCTTCTGTCTTCCATCTACAAAATTATAAATACTGAAGAGCAGATTTTCAGAGATCTCTCCAACCAGCTGATGTTCTTCTCACATCTGAGCCTGCAAGTGTAAAAGATTATCTTCAACACCATCTTGGAATTGACATGGAGCAGAACTATATTGGCCACATGATACAAGAAACGCCCTGCTAATGTATTGTCTTTTTGATAATGCACTGCCTTTCCTGATAATGTAAACTCAATGTTCAGAGAACTTACATGTTCGATTTGTAAATGTGCAAGTTTTTTGCTCGGATTTTTATCTGGATTGCATGATCTTGATTGTTTTGCAAATATGCAAGTTCAGAGAACTTTGATTTTTTTTTTTTTTTTTTGCTTGGGAAATATTATATGGTCCTTTTGGTGCTAGATGATATTATTACGTTACATTATCTTTTGACCAAACGCTGTATTGAAATAAAAAACCATTACAAAACTGAACCAAACAAAGACCGTAATGGGATATATTGATTCCGATTACACCCGTATCTGATTACGATTACGATACCATTACTCTGGTTGATTCCACAGTCCCCAAAGAGAAGCCGAAGGAAGATAGTCACTGATTGGACTTGTTTATATAATGGTAATAAACTTCTCTGTGTTGATCAAACCTCTTTTACCTGAACGTAGAAACAAGTAGTTCATACATACAATTAGAGGATATATGTTTTTGTTGAGCGCATCTGTGGAGCAGCTAATTGATGTTTTATGCCTGCTTTAAAAGGATCTACTTATCTAGTAAATTAGACTAGTTTTCTTGGGTGAAGTATTCTTGCTACGTTCCATTTTGTCAACTCTGTAATCATAAATCTATCTGATATTTTCAATTAAAAGTCGTTGTTATAGGTGCATCTATTTGTTGTGTCTAGTCTGGATCCTTACATGACTCAGGTTACACTAAATGCTTCAAAGCGCAACTCTGACAAGAACAAAGTTGAGATTCCTGATTCACAAAAGGTCGCTCAATCCATCTTTACAACACATCTTTCTTTTTACTGCGTGTGTATCTATATTCATCGCTCCAATCAGTATTCAGTACTGGCCTTTGCATTTCAGAATAGAAGCAGATTAATCGAACTATTCAGATCATTGCTTTTGTGAGTGCAACTTCCCTTCAGTCTACTTGCCTACCAATCAAGGATGAAACTGCTTGTCGTAAAGTGGATTTGATCTCTTAGATGCTCTTGATTTTAACTGTGCTTGCCTTAAAGTGGATTTGATCGTCGATATTCTGGTGCTAGCTTGATTCTGGACTCCTTGAGCTGTTACCATGATTCTCGTGAACTAGTGCTATAATTAGTTGTGCAAGGATGTAATTCTGTTAATATTACCTTGTTTGTTGTAACTGTTTACTTCTTTTAGTGTAAAATAAAAAGGGGGTATTGTACTTTCGCTGTAACTAATTCTGATGATTCAAATCTTGTGGATATTGATACTAATTTCATTGAAGAAATATCATTATAAATTTTGCTTTCTATTATATTAATTCTACTAATTACGTAGTTTGGCTAGTAGTGGTGATGGGAGCGCATAAAACTGGTTATTCAGATAGTCTAACGACGTTGCTAGTGATATGGTAGAGGAGTGAAATTTGGCGGCAAAATGAGAGACTCTGGTAACCTCACCTAGCTGGGCCAAGGTAACTGGACTCTGATGCAACCTACCAATCAAGGATGAAACTGCACCCTCAGCTGCAGCTCAGACAACCAAACACCATCTCATGCAGCCCAGGAGCAATCCAGCCAAGCAAACCAATCATCTGGGGGTGCACGCGTAGCGAGTGGTTGGGACGCGCCTACATGTGCAACCCAGCCAGGCCCAGATGGATGCTTGCAACCAATCAGCCCCAGTGTGAGGTGTTTCACCGGTGCTTCAACAGTTTTTTTCTCTCAAGCACCGATGCTGCCCATTATAAGAGCCGGTGCTTGGAGTTGAAATATTGGAATCGATGCTTATTGATGCACCCGGTGCTTGAGCCCGTGGATTCTTAGGGGGTGATTGGATGCCTGGCCACGAGACAGCCAGGCTAACTGCATGCAGGCGCGACGAGTTTGGTTGGTTGCAACGGCTGTCGGGTCTGTCCCGCGGCGTGCACGCAGCGCATGCGCGCCTGGCTCTGAAAAAACGGATTTGAGTTCCGTTTCTTCGGAGCCAGGCTCCCGTATGTATATCTGATTAATAATGGTATTAATAAATAATTAATTTATTTTAAAATATATTACTATATATTCAGATAGATTAAGAGTTATAAAGTTAAAATAAAGTTTATTAAAGTATAATTACCCAAGTTAAATATTAAAATAATATATATTTTTTATTTTTATCTTTTACAGTCAGACTTATGCGAATAACCAAACGTCATCTCTTCTCAGCCTGTCTCTTTACAATCAACTAACCAAACAAACTATCCTTTTACAATCAACTAACCAAACAAAATACCCTGTATGTGATGAACCAGGTTCCAACGAGGCTGTCTCCCTAGATACGAATCAGACCGGACAATACGAGTAACCAATCACCTCCTTATATTTTTATTCAACAATCTGTTCAAGCATCAATGAATACACTGTAGAGAGAGGATAAAGTATGGCACCAGTTCTTCATAGCTTTGATGTGACATTTGAGGAGGTGTAAACAGAATAAATGATGAGTAATTAGATATGTGAGATATTTTTTATGTGATAAAATCTGGTTTCATCTTTTCATTCAATTCTTATTTTGCATTGGAAAGTGTATGAATGCTTATATTATTAGACCAGTAAGGTTGAACAATTTTCTGTGCAATTGACTTAGTTTTCAGGAAAAAAGTTTTTAAAAATTGAAAATTTAAAAATATTTAGAATTTAAAAAACCGATCGATAAATCAATAAAACCGAAGGTTAAACCAGTGAAATCAATGGGTTTGAAGTTTAAAACTTCAAAACCGATGAAATTGGAAAAAAAACGATGGCCCTACTGTATCATTTCAACCAAATTTCATTCAGTTTAAATTTTCAATTTCAACCGTTTTTCATAGTTTTCATGGTTTACTCGGTAACCTTCCTTGCAATCACTTGGTGCGGGTGCGGCCCAGGCCAGGTTCATGCCTCATTGTTTCGGTTGATCAGTGGTTTGAGCCCTGTATGGAGTGTGAAAAAACTTCTTAATTTATATGTTTTTCTGTGAAATTGAGCTAATTACTGTAAAATTACGCTTCAAACATGATCTTAATCTTTTTTCAAGATATAAGGAACGAGAGCTTTATTACTCGGAATTAGAGTTATAATGCTCAACACACATTGGATCAGTGATTTACCCTTTTGTGACATCATGCTTGCAAATTGTTTTTTATTGAGATACATAAAATGGCTCTTACATTAATTGAAGCATATTAGACCTTTGCCACTGTGTTCCTTCTGTCCGTGGTTATCAACCAAGCAACCCAGCCACCCAGGAGCCCACAAGATTGACGACAGTGGCAAGGACATAGTCGTGGAGGCTCGCAGGAACTCCGAACTAATGGGCGAGGGACACGCTGAGCGGCAAGGTGCACTTCATGGAGGAGGCTACTTTTCCCATTTTATGGGTGATTAAATAATTAATTCGAGCACATTCAAGATGCATTCACAGCAAACATATAGTAGGAAATTAAGAACTTTTATCCAAAAGTTCAGTTGAAACACATTCCAAGTATGTGAATAAAATACTGAAGATTTTACAGTTGTACTCTAATATGTAGAAATACTAACTCAATTATTGATTGATGTAATCAATAATAATTGGTTATGGGATATATTATCTTGCACAACACAACTAATAACCAGCATCTGAAATAAACATTGTTGGCTATTATTCAGCAGCATACATAACATAGGAAACATTGTCCACAGACCACATCATGTAATCAGTAGGCAACTTTTGATATTAAAGATTTAGAACTCAGTGTTAAAAGTTTTGGTGAAAATCAACATGTGCCATTAGCAAACTATCTGGAAGATACATTTATTAAATCACGGTAAATAAGTAAACATTGAAACGGTAAAAGAAGTAAATAATTAGCAAGCACCTATTAGTAAATTGTAAGGATAAAAAAAATTTGTATTAGGTTATATCAACTCTGGAAGCAGAGAGAATAGCATTTGAACCGTAAGTTGAACGCCAAAAAACTTAGTTGTGCAGCTGCAGCCTGCATTCATTAAGATAACTAGCACAAGTAAAGCTAGTTTACATGAGAAGGAATACATCAAAGTACCTGCAAAATGTAACAACTAATTCTACTACATGTGCCCAAGTTGAGCTACTCTGTAAATAGATGATCAATTTCTTATTGGAAGTCCCAATGATAACGAGTACTACACAAACAACAATCAGTGCTCATTTTTGAGCACTGAGAACTCTGAGTAATAGGGAACATACGGATAAATAAGCGCATCAAAGCCATGTTCAAGAGTGAAAAGATGGCACACTTCCTTATTATCCATGTAATAGGATATCAGTTTTTGGTTCTTGTGCTGAAAAAAGAATACCAAACTGCGATTTGGATGAATGGCAACCACATGGAAATCATAAGAAAAGCACCAACCCATTCCAAACAGTTGCAAAAGGCTCACATTGTGCTTCAGAACCCATTCTTCTGAACCGTATTCTTCAAGAACCCAAATGCAAAGTTGAGTCATTTTGAAAATGTTGGGTACAAGTCCACTTATGCAATAAAGTTGCCCATGAGATTGACCAACAGAAACAAGTTCACCATGCTTCTGTTGCCAGCGGATGATCCTGTCTCGATCGTGTTTTGTTTACCATTTTCACGTACCATTTTCGGATAGACGGAGAAAAATGAAAACAGTAACGAAAATGGTACGATCTTTTTTTCCGATCTTTTTAGTGGAATTCCGTTTCTAGCGAATTTTTTCTCTTTTTATCGTTTTCCTCAAATACAAAAATGTGATCTCATTTGAACATGTTTTATGAAAAATAAAATTAAAATTTACGAACTAAATAACCTCTTATTGACCTATGTTGTTGGGTTATATGTTGTGAATTTAATTACAATTTGTATTATATATATGTTGTAAGACTTGGATCATATAGTGAATATCTAATATTTATTTTATTCATATTTTTGACATCTTTTTTCGGTTACCGACCGTTTTGTTTTGTTTTCGAATTATGTATTTATCCGTTCGTTTCTGTTTTTGGTTTTTTATTTTTGTTTGTATTCGATGTTGTAAATATGAAAATGAAAATGATTGAGGTGTTTTTTCTACCGTTTCCGTTTGTTTTCAGCCCTAACTGCCATTGGCTGGCGTTCACTCTTGATAATGAAGTGAAGCATACCATTCAAGAGACATCCTGCATCGCGGTTTGCAATTCCATTCATAATCCACTGTTCCCATCCATGTCTGCACCCGTATGAAATGCGTCTTCCTTTCCGGCCATAACTGGACCAACTGAAAGTGCGGGGAGACAGCAGGATCGAAAAGCAAATAGGTGACCACATGATCCGGATCATGGTAACTGTCGATCCCTTCATCACAACTGTCGTCCGAGGGAGGAGACAGAAACCAGCCAGAGCGTGGCACAGCCACGCACTGCACCGTGGCAGGGTTGAAGTTGAACACAATGTAGCCCAGCAAGTCATACGAGTCCAAATACCTTCTGTGTCCCAAGAGCAGGAGGCCGTTGCAAGAGTCCAAGAGGACGATGTCTTCTATCCCCACCTTCATCACGAACGAGAAGTCAAGATCGATCAGACGCACGGATCTCCCCACCAGGCCGGCGAAACGCCCGTTTCTCTCGTCGCCGCCGCAAACGGGGACGTCGCCGCGGCAGTAGAAGAAGCCTTCCAGAGTCCGGGAGAGGTTCCTGAGGCTGAGGAGGTTAGCGATGAGGTCGCGCCAGGGTTTGGAGACGCACTTGAACCGGAAGAGGGCCTTGAGCGGGACGCGGGAGAGGATATCCGCGATGGTGTCGTCGGGAAGGCGGGCCCACCACGGCCTCGCTGCCCTCCGGGTGGTCCATGGCGCTGACAGCGGGACGAGATGGAGGTAAGGGGATGAGCGCCCGCATGCGCAAAACAGAAAAATGCAGCAAGATCGAATGGGAGAGGAGCAGGAGCTTACCGGCCGCCAGAGAGGGTAGCGATTTTTTTAAGGCGAAAACTCATGTCTTTTTAGTCCCACTGTTTTTAAATTGTTTTTACCATTGACTTTTAACATCAAATTTGATTATTCTTTTTATTAAAAAATTTAGAAAAAATTTTATTTTACTCCCTTAAACAATTTAGTTTGGGCCTTTTTAGCAGAGCTCTCTTTGATTCTTGTCTGATTCTCAGCTTCCAGCCTCTTACTTTATTTCAGATAATCACTTCACAGAATCAGATAAAAATCACTTCTCCTTAATTTGGCAGAGATCCTCTAATTCTGCCTGAGAATTAAAAAGAATCACTTTCAGCCATCAAAATCGCTTCATAGGAGATTCAAGAGTGAATTCAAATAATTAAGAGCTGAGAGCTCTGCCCGAAGAGGCCCTTTGTTCGTTTAACCCCTTAAATAAAATATTGGGTCATTTTTTTCCTCAAACTATTTAAATTGGTGCAATTTACTCCTTTATGCAATTTATCTTTTTTGTTTTTCTTTGTAGAATTTGAATTTGAAGCTCAAATTTTATAAAAAAGGTAAATGAAATAGCCTCAACGTTAAGAAAATATGTTATAATTTTTTATGATACTATTATATGCATTTTTATATTTAACTTCTTAAGATACTATTAGATGCTATTAAACTATTAATATTATTTTAAAAAATCTAA
>BCLF01000030.1:1807533-1880517 GCA_001602275.1 Zoysia japonica | reverse complement strand
AATTGTACAAAGAGAAACGAAAAAGATAAGTTGCACTAATATGAATAGTTTGAGGGAGTAAAGTGAGCCAAAATTTTGTTTAGAGAATTAAATGGACAAAGTAAATTGTTTAGGGGAGTAAAATAGACTTTTTCCAAAAAATTAATTCAACTATATAAAATTATAAGTGGTGATTTAAATAACTCTAATAATATAGTAAATATTAATAAAATATATGATGTTTATCAAACTTTTTAAATAAGATGAATAATCAAAGTTGATGTTAGAAGTCAATAATGATAATATATTTAGGAATGGATGAATTATTTATTAGAGAAAATTAACGACATTTTGTCAACCTCAACGTGGCACATATTGATCCAACAACAAAAGGCCTTGTTTGGTTCCACTTATAAGCGGCTTATCGGTCAAAATAAGCGACAATCCTGTCAAACACCTCACATATTTTTGCTTTTCCTGGCCGCCGCTTTGCAGATTTGAACTACGATAAGCGAAAAGCAAGAAGCAAGAAAATCTTCGCTTAGCTTATAATCTAAACGTGGTGGAGAAAATCGTACCCAAACAGAGCCAAAGACACTTGGCTCCATTTGGCAGACCTTCTAATCACTTCTCTATTTTGAACAAACTACTCCCTCCATCCCAGAATAACTATCGTTTTTTCACTTTAGAAATTATGTTTGATCATTCACCTCATTAAAAAATTTTGTAAATTTTTTACTTATTTCATTGTGAATTGTTTTGTTGTTAAAAATATTTTTAAGCATAACTTATTTGTTTTTATATTTGCACAATTTTTTTTAATAAGACGAAGGGTCAAATGTAATGTCCAAAAGTAAAAAAAACACTTATTTTAGTATGGAGAAAATATCTCCTTTTAAAAAAGCATCTCTAGAAAGAAAAAGGTATGATCTCAATAAAAAAATGAAAGGAAAATCCATGAAAAGTAATATTTTTGTTGCTTTTGCCTTCCAGTACAAATTGGCGGTAGTTGTTTTATTTCAAACTGTCTGGCAAGCTTTTTATGGAAGTAGAAGCTATTTGAGAGTCCCTACCAAAAGGGCCTTGGTTTTAAGCGAAGTCGAGCCAGGATTAAGGTTGTACATAAGCATTGGGCATCAAGTTGTTTGAATTTGTCTGTTAGCAGGGAGGTTAAGTAACAATCAAATATTTGCAAGAATAAAATTCACAGTATCATAACTTAAGACATCGGATTAAGATGAAAACACTATCACATTCAGAACAAGCATCAATAAGAGCGCACGTGCAGCCACCTTTTCCGGACCTTGTTGATCTCATAAGTTGTTCCCCAAAGAAATTGAAAGAATTGTTCCGAAATTTTCATCGTTAAATTCTTTTAAAAGGAGTGGATTGTATAACATGCCCAGGCAATACAAGTGCCAAATTATCATCAATTTGATCTTCTAGCTCAACTGAATGTTAGAAAATAAATTTTGAATGCAACGAAAGTGGAAAACACCTTACCTGCAAAAATTGGTAATAGAAGGTTAATTGAGATCATACAGTATGTCAAGATTTTAATTAAAATAGTCATAAGCCAGCTGGGAGGTTTATTCTCAAAATGTTTTTGAATTTACCTGCAACAACAGCAGCATCAAGTGCAATTTAAAACATATGGTGTGATGAGGACATCTTATCATTGGATACACACGATGCTCCTCCACTTACCATAGATAGTCCAATCATAAGAGCTCGTGCACAACAATTGAATTTTGAGGTGAGCTTGTCCCTCAACACAAGTCTTTTTTCATTTGAGAATAGATTGCCACCTAATAATTTTATCTTGATTAGGAACTTTGGAGAGGATCAAAGAAAGCATAAAGAAGCACTTGAAGATGCTCCAGACCAGTAAGACACGTTGAACCCCAGAGGAGATTCAATCTAATTCGAAGTCGAGTTGTCCCTGGGTTCAACGAGCAGTCTATACTAAAACAGACGCCCAGGTCACATACGGGGGCCGTTTTGGACGTTCTAGATATGGTTGGAAAGCTAAGAGGATAACCTTTCGAACGGCACCAGTCTCATCTTCAAATTCGACTAGAATCAGTGGAAATCGTTAAAGCAAGAGGACGTCCAGAAACTTGTTGGATGCTGCGACACTATCTTTTGACCTTTGGGCTTTGTATCTTTTTTTAAGGTCCATTAGTATTAGGGTTTGCCCCTAAGGTCGACCTAAACTCTATAAATTCAGTAGCCGCCGTCATTAGAGATAGGTTTCGATTAGGTTTCTCCTGTTTTCAAACAGTTTCACCGTTTGACGGCTTGTTGGTTATCCAACTTCATGATTCAATCCAGATTTCGCAAGTGAGTTGCGTTTTTCCTTGTTCTTGCTTATGGTCTTCGATTCGCAGGCAGGGATTAACCTTTTTGATGAGGTCAATCGTGTGCGCACGGTTGATAACCAGAGGAGAAGTGGTGCTGCGATTGCGGGGTTCGAATCGTGTTGATTTGAGACCGGATCGATTGTATGTCGCATCTCCGCCAAATCAAGAGTTATCACGACCTGACGGAAGATCGAGAATCACGTACATATCAAGTGGTAATCAGAGCTTCAGGTAGACCGTCAGGTTCACATCTATCCTTGTTTATTTTGCATTCATCCTATCGTCCACAGAAAATCCGCAACACAAAAAAATTAGTAGATCGTTAGGTGTTCCCCTGTCCAAGCCGTGTTTAGTCTTTGCATAATTTTATTTCAGAGTCCGTAGTGTTGAGTTTGTGTCCTTAGTTTGTGTTTTGGTTGCTGAATTTTGTGATCTTTTTGCATCCAGTTGTTTGCCTTCGTCGTTCATCGTTTGCATTATTCAAATCCGTTATCATCTTTACATATGTTATTTGTACCTTTGCATCGAAATTTTATCCCACTCACCTATCTCATATTTCGACCACAAGCAGATCCACCATTCATAGATCCACCTCTCCATAATCATTTGCTGCTCAATCGTCCACAAAAGCACCACTCGATTCTCTACCGTTTGCGTCTCACACCTTTCAAAAACGTGTCCCGGACACCCTTCAGTAAAACAAGTATAACTTTTGCATACGAACTCGAAATCGGGCGTTCTTTTTTTAAAAAAATTCTCAGAACAAAAAGACACATTTGGCTCTCCCCATCTTCACGAAAAAAAAAATTTCAAGGCCAAATTCCCTCTGGAAGTGGACCTTTGTGAATTTACAAGATTTTTGGTATAATTTCAGGCATCTTTGTGATTTTCGACATACCACATCCCCAATTGGATTGATCTGAAACTTCTTGGATTTTGCGCCTCTGAAAATTAAAAAAAATAATAGTGAAAATTCAAAAAAAATTGACATCATCAAGGTGACATCACTGTCTTGTGCTATACCGTGCTGATAGCTGATTTTTGGAGCCATGTCTGTTGCTGATCTTTGTGCACTCTTAACGTTGTTCTCATCTAGATTTTTCATAAGATTAGACCAGCAACTATAATTACAATCTTGGAACACTTATTCAGCATTGTTATCTGTCATAGAATTGTGTGCCACTAACTATTATTTTAGCCCTCCGAGCTCCACATATCCACCTCGGATCAGCACTGCATTTGACCCTGCAATTGTGGAATTACAACTCTCTGGTATCTCCTGCCAACGGTTGACAATCCTTTGCTTTGCATTGGTAAGAACCGTGTAAGAACTTGGTAAGTCATTTCGTTTGCAGATCTGCCACCACAGAAACCGCACCACCGTAGTGTAGGGATAATATCTTGCTTTGCTTCTTTGTTAACCATGGCAGAAAAGGGTAAGTCTGCAGGTGATAAGAGTGATTCTCCTGATGCTGCTAACACCCCTAACGACTTCAATTATATTGTCAGTCAAAATCAATTTGCTGACAGTATTGCTAAGCTCGAACAGAGTATGACGGATCAATCCAGAGAATGAACCAGGAATTCCAACGTCTTTCAATTCGTATGACAAACTTTGAGGCACGGCGACCACAACCGAGAGCGGAAGAGGAAGATGAAGTTAATGGCGAGAACCATTTCGAGAATGGCATTGACAATGATGGAGAACAACAAATTCCCCTACCCCATCATCAACGCTATAACCGCCAAGGTAAGAAAGGTAACGAACATCATCATGCTCCTTATGAACCTTTCGCTAAGATTAAGTTTACCATCTCACCCTTTTCTTGTAATTATGATGTTGAAGCTTACCTTGATTGGGAGATGGTTGTATAGCAAAAATTTACATCTCACTTAGTTCCTGAACAACATAGAGTTAGACAAGCTACTAGTGAGTTTCGAGATTTTGTTTTACTATGGTGGACTGATCGTTGTAGAGCACAGTTGCAACCTGATAGTTGGGATAGATTGAAAGCTGCTATGCGTAAGCGTTTTGTTCCCCCATCCTATCAAAGAGAATTGCGTAAAAAATTGCAACGTTTAGAACAAAATGATAAATATGTTCAAAAATATCTTGCTGAGTTACAAAAGTGTATGATGCGTTGTGGGATAGAAGAGGACTTTGAGGAAACTATCTGTCGTTTTTATGCTGGGTTGCGTTGTGAAATTCAGGACACAATTGATTACAAGACTAATTCTCTCGAGTACTTGTTCCACCTTGCTGTGCTTACAGAAAAAGAATTGCAAGGAAAACAACTCCAGAACAGCAGCCGTACATACACTCCACGGTCGACCTTTCTTTCTTCGTCGACCACACGTACGCCACCACCGTCGAGCAGGAGGTCTCCCACCACCTCCAACACTGCCACAGCACCAAAATTAAACCCTTCGGTGTAATCCTCGGATTCGAGTAAGCCTTCATTGCAGGTACCCAACAAGAATACATCCTCCAGTACCTCCATAGGACGCCCCTCCAACATCAAGCGCCATAGATGCCATGGCGTGGGTCATATGCAGCGAGATTGCCTAAGCCAGCGGGCATATATTGCTACTGAAGATGGAGGATATGTAAGCACTTTGGATGTTGAGGATGAAGAATTCGATGATAAGATTTCTGACGATGATGATGGCCAAGTATTTGGTGGTGATGATACTTTGGCCTACAGGACCATCATTGTCCAATGAGCACTCTCCGCATAGGTATGTCTTGATAAGATTCAGCGTCATAATCTATTTCAGATTTACTTTGTGATCAAAAACCGTCGTGCACGCGTGATCATTGATGGCGGGAGCTGCAACAACTTAGTGAGTACTGACTTGATCACTAAGCTGAACTTGCCCACACGGCCACATCCACATCCGTACCATATCCAATGGTTAAACGACTCCGATAAGGCAAAGGTAACTAAAATATGTCGATTCCCGTTCTCTATTGGCACCTATGTTGATTCTGTGGATTATGATGTTGTACCTATGCAAGCTTATTCATTATTATTAGGTCGTCCATGGGAACATGATAATGATGCTATCCACTATGGTAAAAGTAATAAATATATTTTCATGCATAAAGAAAAGAAAATTACTTTATCACCTTTGACCCCTGATGAAATTGTACACGCCTCCTATGTTGATTCTGTGGAGAGAATTGCTAATGAGAAGAAAAAACAGCCTCCTACACCTGGAAATCAGCAAGCAATAAAATTGAAAAGTTATGTAATGCTTGCAACAAAATCTGACCTTGCTGAAATCCATAATGAAAATGCTTCATGTTATGCTTTGGTATGCAAAGATGCGTTGTTTTCACTCGAGGATCTTGCTTCTTCTTTGCCTTCTTTTGTTTCTGACCTTTTGCACGAGTATCATGACGTCTTTCCACACGAGATACCTCCAGGACTACCACCCATTCGAAGGATTGAGACCAGATTGATTTGATTCCTAGAGCGAGCTTACCAAACCGCGCCGCCTACAGAACCAACTCTGAGGAGACTAAGAAAATTCAGCGACAAGTCCAAAACCTTTTGGACCGCGGGTATGTACGTGAGAGCCTTAGTCCTTGTGCTGTTCATGTTCTTTTGGTTCCAAAGAAAGATGGTTCTTGACGAATGTGTGTTGATTGTAAAGCCATTAACAATATCACCATTAGATATCGTCATCCTATTCCTAGGCTAGACGACATGCTTGATGAATTATGTGGTTCTATTGTTTTATCTAAAATTGACTTGCGAAGTGGATACCACCAAATAAGAATGAAATTGGGTGATGAATGGAAAACTGCTTTTAAGACTAAGTTTGGATTGTATGAGTGGTTAGTAATGCCTTTTGAATTGACTAATGCACCTAGTACTTTCATGCGTTTGATGAACGAGGTCTTACGTTCTTTCATTGGAAAATTTGTGATGGTTTATTTTGATGATATCTTGATTTACAGCAAGTCAATGACTGAATATTTATCTTACTTGCGTGCTGTTTTTGATGCTTTGAGGGATGCACGTTTGTTTGCTAATCTTGAGAAGTGCGCCTTTTGCACGGACCGAGTCTCTTTTTTTGGCTATGTTGTTACTCCACAGGGAATTGAAGTTAATGGAGCTAAGATAAATGCAATCAAGTGTTGGCCCACACTCACAACGATTTCACAAGTGCAGAGTTTTCTTGGACTTGCTGGATTTTATCGTCGCTTCGTCCACAATTTCACCACCATTGCTGATCCAATGAACAAGTTGACAAAGAAGGGCGTTGCATTTTATTGGGGCCACACACAAGAGGAGTCCTTGGCCACTTTGAAGGACAAGCTTACACATGCACCACTGCTCCAACTTCTAAATTTTGGTAAGACTTTTGAACTTGAATGTGATGCAAGTGGAATTGGCATTGGTGGTGTAATGATGCAAGAAGGTAAGCCCGTTACATATTTTAGTGAAAAATTGAATGGCACTGCTCTTAATTACTCCACGTATGATAAGGAATTGTATGCTCTTGTACGATGTTTAAAAACGTGGCAACATTATTTATGACCTAAAGAATTTGTCATTCATTCCGATCATGAATCAATTAAGCATATTCGTAGCCAAAATAACTTGAATCGTAGAGATGCTAAGTGGATTGAATTTATTGAATCATTTTCTTACATCATCAAACATAAGAGAAGGATAATGTGATTGCGGATGCTTTGTCTAGACGATATGCTATGCTATCCCAACTTGATTGTCAGATTTTTGGACCAGAAACAATTAAGCAACAATATATGTTAGATGCTGATTTTAAAGATATGATTCTACATTGTCGTGAAGGTAAGACTTGGAACAAATTTGTACTTAATGATGGATTTCTTTATAAAGCCAACCGTCTTTGCATTCCAGTTGGCTCCGTTCGTCTTTTGTTGTTACAGGAGGCGCATGGAGGAGGATTGATGGGACACTTTGGAGCGAAGAAGACGGAAGATGTTTTGGCCACACATTTCTTTTGGCCAAAGATGAGATGCGATGTTGAACGGTTCGTAGCTCGCTGTACTACATGTCAAAAAGCTATGTCACGACGAAACCCACATGGTTTATACATGCCTCTTCCTGTCCCTTCTATTCCTTGGGCTGATATTTCTATAGATTTTATTTTGGTATTATCTAGAGCTAAGAGGGGGAGAGATAGTATTTTTGTGGTAGTAGATCGCTTTTCCAAAATGGCACATTTTATACCATGTCATAAGACCGATGATGCTACGCATATTGCTGATCTATTCTTTAAAGAAATTATTTGCTTACATGGTATGCCTTCTACTATTGTTTCAGATCGTGATGCGAAATTTTTGAGTCACTTTTGGCGCACTTTATGAAATAAGTTGGGAACAAAGTTGCTATTTTCAACTACATGTCACCCACAAACCGATGGACAAACAGAGGTCGTGAACCATACTTTGTCTACCATGCTACGTGCTGTTTTAAAGAAAAACTTGAAGATGTGGGAAGAATGTTTACCTCACGTGGATTTTGCATAAAACCGGGCAGAACACTCAACTACTAAGGTAAGTCTATTTGAGATAGTATATGGCTTTAACCTTCGTGCTCCGATTGATCTTTTGCCTCTGCTTTCTATCGAGAGAGTTCATTATGATGTTAAGTCGCGTGCTGATTTTATTCTCAAGATGCATGAAACGACTAAACAAAACATTAAAAAAATGAATGAGAAGTATAAAATTGCGGGTAGTAAAGGTAGACTTGAAGTTAAATTTGTACTAGGTGATTTGGTTTGGTTGCACTTGAGAAAAGATAGATTTCTGGAGCTAAAAAAGTCTAAATTGATGCCTAGAGCTGCTGGTCCTTTTATCGTACTTGAAAAGATTAATGATAATGTATATAAACTTGAGTTACCTCCCGAGTTCGGGGTTAGTTCTATATTTAACATTGCAGATTTGAAGCCATACATGAGAGAAAAAGATGAGTTTGAGTCGAGGACGACTCCAATTCAAAAGGAGAAGGATGATGAGGATATCCCATCATTGGATACATATGATGCTACTCTACCTATCATAGATAGTCCAATCACAAGAGCTCGTGCACGACAATTGAATTTTGAGGTGAACTCGTTCCTAAACACAAATCTTTCTTCATTTAAGAATAGATTGCTACATAATGATTTTATCTTGATTAGGAACCTTAGAGAGGATCAAGAGAAGCACGAAGAAGGACTTCAATATGCTCCGGACTTGAACCTCGGAGGAGATTCAATCCAATTCGGAGTCAAGTTGTCATCGGGTTTTAGGGAGCAGTCCACGCTAAAACGGACGCCCAGGTCGCATACGGGAGCTGTTTTAGACGTTCTACATATGGTTGAAAAGCTAAGAAGATAATTTTTCTAATGGCACCGGTCTCATCTCCAAATTCAACTGGAATCAGCGGAAATCATTAAAACAAGAAGACGTCCAGAAACTTACTGGGTGCTGCGACACTATCTTTTGGCCTTTGAGCCCTGTATCTTTTATAGGCCCATTAGTATTAGGGTTTGCCTCTAAAGTCAACCTAAACTCTATAAATCTAACTTCGTGATTCAATCCAGATTTCGTGAGTTGTGTTCTTTCTTATTTTTGTTTGTGTTCTTCGATTTACAGGCAGAGATTAACCTTTTTTGTGAGGTCAATCGTGTGCGCACGGTTGATAACTAGAAAAAAAGTGATGCTGCGATTGTGGGGTTCGAATCGTGTTGATTTGAGGCCGAATCAATTGTGTGTCGTATCTTTGTCAAATCAAGAGTTATCACGACCTGACGAAAGTTCAAAAACGACGTACGAAAGATCGGAAACCACGTTCACATCATAGTAGATTCAACGTCTAGCCATACAGAATAATTATTGTAGGGATTTTTCTAATAATAACAGTTTCATGAACTTTCCAAATTTTTACAAGATAATGTGGCCTTGCCTCTGATCCTACGCGAGTTTACATCCACGACAACATGGACAATTAAGATCTTATTAATAAATTATGAATGCTTCAGGCGTTCGAGTGCCTGTTAAATCTCACCTTGAAAGTTCTCAAGAACTACACACAGAACTGACTTGTTTAGTTGCAATTGCAAACAAGGTTGTTTTACGAATTGCCGTCCTGAAACAGTTGGCCATAGCTAATACCACAACATGTCTCAATAGTTGGACAACTGCATTCATCATTTCATCAAGAAAACCATAAAGCTAGCACACATACAAATGTCTCCACAGGGTTTGCAGCATTAATTGGATGACTATTACAAGTCCAAGCAGCAACAAAATCCAGATATCCACCTAATTTTGAAACATTGACCCCACGTTGCTAGCTACCCCATACTTGAAAGACCTAATTACTGTTGAAGGTTCCAATGACTACTACCCAATTCTGTGCTCATCTTGAAGCACCGACAACCCTGAGAAGTAGGGAACATAAGGAGTGATGGACCCATAGCCACGCTTGAGAGTACAGACATCACACATTTCCTTGCTGTCCATGTCGTATGATATCAGTTTCCAGTCCCAGTCCTGAAAAAAGAAGAGCAAATTGCGATCTGGATGGATGAAAACAACTTCATAGGAGTTGAATGTGCAACTCGTCTTTCCAAACAGCTGCAAGATGCTCACACTGTGCTTCAGAACCCAATCTTCTGCATAGTAGTCCTCAAGAGCCCAAACAGACAGTTCAGTAATCCTGCCGGATTCGTCCATGTCAGTAGTAATGCAATACATAAGTCCACGAGAATGGCCAATAAAATCAGGAACACCAGGGTTCTCTGCCCAGCGAATGATCTTAGATGTCTTCCCTTTCTCATCAACCGCAACTATGGTGCTCAGGGGTCCATAAATGTCATCGGCTTTCAAGTGCAGCATGCCGTTGTAGTGGCATCCAGCAGCATTGCTAAGGATAGAATTCAGACCCCACTGTTTCCAATCCTCTCCTTCATTTAGCTTCCATACCCCGGTTTCCGACGAGTAGGTGTACAACCCCCCATCCAAGTCCCTATAACTCTGCTGCCATAGCTGCACCAACTGGAAGTTGGGGGAGACGGATGGATCAAAAACCAGGTAGGTGAGCACATCCCTTTCTGTAAAGGAAACGTCATCATCTTCTGCCTCACTGTCCGACCACGGAGCCCATCCGGAGCTGGGCACAGCCATCCACTGCTCTGTGGCAGGGTTGCACACAATATATCCCCTGGAGTCATACATGTCTGAAACCCGTCTGTGCCCAAAGAGGACGAGCCCGTTGCAGGAACCCAAGAGGACAATCTTCTCAATCTCAGGCAGCTTGGTCAGGAAGGTGAAGGAAGGGTCGACGAGAGGCACCGATCTCCCCAACGGATCGATGAAATGCCCGTAGTTCTCGCCGCTGTGGGCCTCGCCGTCACCGTAGAAGAACCCTGCTAGGGTTTGGGGGAACTTCCTGCAGCCGAGCCGGCCAGTGATGAGGTCGCGCCAGGGCTTCGAGACGCACTTGAATCGGTGGAGGGGCTTGGCGGGGAGGCGCGAGAGGATCTCCACGAGCGGGTCCTCGGGGAAGCCGCTCTCCATGGCGCCGTCCACGCCGCCGGCAGGGAAGGAGGGAGGCGCAGCTAGCAGCAACTGCAACCCGGAGGACATGGAGGTGAGGCCGTGCACACGAGAAAGAACGAGATGCAGTAAGGTTAGGCTTGGGGAGCGTACCGGCGGAGCGAGCTGGAGTGGATCGCGGGCAGCGGCGCTAGCCAATAGGCGACTCGCCTGTAGTAGCCTCTACTTGTTCCGACGTCAATCCAATCGTTGTTGTTGACCAGGGACCAGGGCAAGGTTTTGGTTACCGATTGCGAAAACCTGAAAATTTTGAAAATCATTACAGCAAGTTTTTTTCTGTTTCGATTTTAGTTTTGAAACCAAACTGGTTTGACTGATTTTTAGTTTTTTAATTTTTTTTAAATTTAAATTTAAAACCGGTTGTTCGATAAAAAAAACCGTACTGATTTTAACAGTTTCTTTAACCTTGCTGGGACTCTTGCATTTATTTCTCCCTTTTTCCTCTTAAAATGTTCTAAAACTTAAGGTGGCATGTGGATTTTAGAAAATGAAACTTAGATCTGGATTAAAAAAAATGGACCATTTATTCATCCACCTCATTACTGTACTAACTAGTAGTATTTGTTTATTTCTTAATCTGATGCGCACTTCTATTTTCAGATATTCAAATACCACCCAATTGTCCCTGATCTAGGTAACCAATCCATCCCTTTAATCAGAGGTTAACGAGCCCGCCACTACTAAAGCTCATGGCTGTTTCCCACCTAAGATTATATAATCTAGCTTATAGGAGAATAAGTCATTGTATTATGAAAATATGGTCTGTAGATTGTTATATTACGGCTATAATATCAGACCTGTTTGTTTTAGATTATGGATTATAATCTGGATTATGAACATGCCCCATGTTCGTCAAGCTAGAGAAAGGGGGCGACACCACATCAGTTGCTAGAAAAAGGTTGCGGTTCATTGAAAAGAACAGAGTCGCACCGATAGAAAATGAAGAGTATAATCAATGCAACATAAATGTTCTTATAATCATCTCGAAAATGCCAATTTAGTCTTTTCAGGATATCTTCGTCAGATAAACATGTGACCCGACCAGTCGGAGACACTGAAAATGGGAGGTTTCTTTTTTAGGTAAAAGAATGGAAGGCAATTACGGTCAGAATTGCTATTTCGATTCTTCGACATAATAGCTATTTACATGACCGTACACATGGCTGTACAAGTACCGCAATAAAAATAAGCGAGAGCAACAATTTACACTTTGCCAATGGTGATCAGGATGTCAAACTAAGGGCCGGGGTCAGTTTGGTAGAAGGGGCAGTCGAGAAAAACTTGAGCCGCCACCGTTCTCACTGACAATCAAATCTGATCCAGTTTGCTTGGTGGGCTTGGAACCTCGGTTGTCCTTGTTCGAACTCTTCTTGGTTATTTTCACAGGAAGAATCTGTAACCTCGAATTGGAGTCAGTTCCAAAAGTTTCAGCAAATAGCTGATAGCTCTCTACAAGCTCCAGCTGTCGAGCAACTATTTCTGAACATCTTGGAAGGAGCTCAACTGGCTCCCCACCTGGAATTACAATGTACTCGATAGCCAGCCGGGCCTCCTGCATGTGTACAGAGTACAGTGCAATTGTTAGGCAATGATGCTAATCATAATCTAGAAGCTGCATCTTACATAAAGTGGAGCAAGACTAGATAATGACAGATAGCACCGCTCATATATCATCATGAGTTGCATGTAAAAAAACATGACAGTGGGATGAATAAGATTAGCCGTGTGTCAACATCTTATATCAGGTGAACGGAAAAAAAGAAGCAAGAAAGTACTGTTCAACTAGGAACAGAGGATCTAACACTGCGTCAATTCTACACCAAACAACAGACTGTTTATTTTCAGTCAAGTATGAAGAAAAGAGATTACCTCCAAAGCATCGATTTCCTCCAATGATGGTTTACGTTGTGGGGCATCATCTTCAATCTCTATCTCTCCCTCCATAATCTTTGGTTGCTTGCATGATTGTGCATTGTCCCTTCCAACAATCATTCTGACTGCCTTTACTATTTGAGCCATTGTATTGCTCTGTTATTTATAATATACAAAAAGAGAAGTATGTAAATATAAATACAATCAACTTCAAATATCACAAATGAGTTGGTGTTGCGATGACCTTAACGACAAATATGGGCAGTTTGTGGTATTTGGCAACATTGTGGATCCAAGGATTCTGCTTCATTTCAGAACTTGATGCAAGAATCACATCGGCTGCACCAATGTCATCTGTTACATCTAATTCATATTCGAATCCCATCACAGTTGCTACTTGCAATATATCAGCCTCTGAAATCTGGAAGCATGAAACAGGAATGCCGTGAGATTTTTGTATCTCTATTAGAATAATAAGATACATAATAAGATACTACACAGCTTAATTAAATATATCAGTATTGAAAAACCAAGTGTTCTCTGCTATGAGGTTTATCATATATATGATCGAACAATCAAAGAAGGAACTATAAGATTCATGAATGTAACCATTATCGAAGGCCATACACCCATAACCTGCAATACTAGCTTATATCTTGGGTTAATAGAATTTAAGGTCTACAAGAAAAGTAAAACCAACACCCACTTTGCTTCTCCACAGTTACCTGGTATGTGTAGACTCGAACCGGAGACCTTGCAGGTACTGATTTTTTGCCCTTATTTTTCCTTGTATAAATAAAATCATCATTGAAAGTATTATGCGGTGGCAAGCTCTTGCTTTTTGTTTCTCTGATAGAATCAAAGTCATCACTGGAGTCTTTTGATGGCATTGTCTTGGAAAGCATAAGTTTTTGATGTAGCGGCAATGGTTCTATTTCATATTCTTGGTCAGATATAACCAGCGGTCTTTCTGACTCAGTAGATTTACTATTCATCTTGCGAGCTTCAAACTTAGGAGACTTCCCTGGATCAGAATGAATAATAAAATAAGATAACAGAGTATACAAAAGGAGAGCAAAAAATTATGACTTTAGATATTCAGAAACCAGAGGATGTCAGTGAATACTTCTAATTCAAGTACTCTCTCTCAGGAGAACTCAAGTGAGTCTTTAAGATATAGAAGCAGCTACCTGCAAGAATAGCATCCACTGTAGCTTCTAACTTGTGATGGACTCGACATTCAGTCTTCGAGATCATCTCAACAGCACAGGAAAATGTTGGGGGTCCTTTTCGCTCGAGAATAGTTTTCTGAACTTTCCTCTTTTTTGCTTCCTCATCACCAAGAGTCACACTCTGTATAACAAAAGATTACTCCTATTATTTTCAGTTTTTCAGTAACAAAATAGACCAATCATCTTAGAATTGAAGAGGAAAATATTATAAGCCTCCACATCTGAATCCACTAATGAATTTGATAAAGCAAGTATACAGGGATCAAGAAACTACAGTAAAATCTGCCACGTCAAGGGCAACTGATTTACTGAAGTGTTCAAATGCACCATTCAGAAGATAATAAGATAAAAATATCATACAAATCAAAGGAGAAAACAGAATATAGAGGGATAAAAATAAACACCTCAATACCACCAACAAGCATTTGCAGGCAGGGGTTTTTAATTATGCTCTCGATTGTCACTCCATGAGCAGTTCCAACTAGTTGAACGCCTCTTTGTGCAATGGTGCTAGCTGCCATTGCTTCCAGTTCTGTACCGATCTCATCAATAACAATCACTTCCGGCATGTGGTTTTCAACAGCTTCAATCATTACCTGTTGGAAAGTGTTAAAATTTGTCACTACATTAATTATAGTGTTTTTAAAAAAAATATTCCATAAAAGTCCTCAAATAGTTATGATGATATCAAAGACTCTGAGGTCCTACGTTATGTTGAATGGTAACTTTGGGAACTTGCATTCTCCTAGCACGTCCAATGCCAGAGTGAGGTACATCCCCATCACCTCCTATTTCATTAGATGTGTCCACTATGATCACACGTTTCTTACCCTCATCTGCCAAAATCCGAGCTATTTCCCTGTGTTATTCAAAGCATAGTCAGCATCGTGTCGCAACTTACATGTCAATCTTCTGAAGCATTCTACCAAAATAGTATAAGGAATGTGTCGTACCTGATCAGAGTAGTCTTCCCAACTCCAGGAGGACCAATCACCAGTATCGAACCACCACTGACTACTAGATCACGGATCATCTCGGCACTGCCAGAAATAGCTCGGCCGACACGGCAAGTCAGGCCTATTATCTGCGCCTTCCGGTTCCTGATGGCACTGATCCGGTGCAATGAGTGGTTGATCCCAGATCGGTTGTCCTCTGAGAATTCTCCTACCTGCACACAAAAAACTAAACCTTTAAATATGTGAATCAGAGCCTCCCCTAACAAAAAAAGATGTCCGCACTTGGCTTGTACTCATCCTGATAGGAGCTAAGTCAATTATGAGATAGCATGTATCATGATCTAGAGTTCAGCCGCTGGGGAAAGATTCTCCCACCAATTGTTTGTGATCTACAGTCTAGAGCCACTTCCTTATAAATGAATTCAGTTTGTTCCGTGGTTCATCCAGCAGAGTGGGGGAAATAAATTAGTTCGTCCGACCTTGGAGACTGCCTGTCGCAGGTCATCAGCAGTGACGGGCTGATCAGAGATGACCCAGTCGCCGGACGGGAACCGGGCGATCGGGCGACGGCCAAGGTCCATGACGACCTCTACGAGCTCCCGCACCTGCGGGTGCCGCGCCAGCCCGCGTCGCATCCTCGCCGGCACCACCTCGAGGAACGCTTCCAGCTCTCCCCGAGCACCGGTGGCCACCGCCTCTTCATCAACACCCACAGCGGGCGCCTGGGCCGGTGCCGGCGCCGGCGCCGCGGCCGCGCCTTGCCACGGGGAGCACAACCGGTCCCCGGACGGCCGGCGCACAGGCGGCTGCTGCGATATCGCCCGGCGCGGTCCCCCGCGGCGCCGAGGCGAGGCGCGGCAGGGGAGGCGGACGCGGAGCGGGGACGGGGCCGGGTTGAGCGCCCTGAGCATGGCGCGCCTGCGAGGCGAGATGTTGTCAAGTGGCGGGAAACGGAGCTGGGTGCCGAGCTAGCTTGCTTGCGGGAGCGGAAATGGCGCGCGCGCGTATATGTAGCTAGGCGGGATATTTCGTCGAACAGGTGGCGCGCGGAGGAGGGAGGTGGTGGGGAAGAAGAGGCATCGGAGGAAGGAAGATTCCGGGGGATACTGCGACCGCAGGGGCGAAGCAGTGTGCTCCAATGGCGGGAGGCGGGGACGTGAGGGACTCTTCTCGGCCGTTAGCCACCAGAACGCTTTGAGTAGACGCGGCCCATGGACCACCATTCTCTCGAGTCAGCTGCTCTGTAAAATCCAACATCAAAATCTAGCCTAACCGTAACTAACTAAATTCTAAATAGTTTAAGGCAGGAATATAATGCTACAAGTGACTAATTTCTACCAGAGTTTAGTGGCTTATAAGATTTAAAATATCATATTCAATTGATAAATGATACACAGATGTCATAAAGATATGAAAATTGATTACAGTATATGTAGATTTGATTGCAAATAGACCTGCTCTTAAATCAACATTGCGGGTCACTGCCTTGACAACAAGATATCCAAAGTCTTACTCCCTTCGGATTTAAATTGTTATTGTGAGCTATAGAAAATTTGAGCTAGCCGATGTTAACGATTCAAAACTAGACAAATATATAGAAATGAGAAAATGATTATCAGGGTGACTAACTTAAAGAACAAGCTTGTTTCATGGTACTAACATAAAAAGTGTCTCATTATTATCATTCAGACACAACAAACCATTGTTGAAACATAATAATGCATAAGATTATATAGTTATGATATTATTACAAAGTCTTTCGGCATATTATTATGAAGAGATTTGGGCATAAATATTTGTGAGCACAAGGGCACGTGCCCCCGAATGAAGTAGATATTACAATGACTTTTGTATCATTTAGAATTTTTTTTAAAAAAAAGTTGAGAATGTGTTTTCATAGAACTTAATCTCGTAACTCCCTATGTTCTTTTCTCTTTACTTGTAGTTTAGACAGCACTGTGCTCTACTAGATTTCCCTTTCATCATCTTTTTTGTATGTTTGTCCCTACCCCGGCCCAGCCAAAAGTCACCATAGCTGCTTATGGTGACTCTTCGACATCCTCTTGCTCGTTGACGCGATATACATGTAAACTCTAGTCATCTTGAACTAGTGGTTTAGAGGGACAAGAAGAAGAAATGAATGAGCCTCATGCCTTTTGATTTATCGAAGAATTTCATGTGAAAATCCTATGTTTCAAATGAGCTCTAAAACTGTACCATTTTCTTCCGATCAAACAGTGGCACTTTATATTAAAAAGAAAAGAAAGGTTGAATTGTCTGATTTTGCGAAGGCTTGTGGAATTACGGTCCATAGGCTGGGTGCGCGAGAGACAAGTTAGGAAGGGGGTAGATGCTCGGGGACCCTCAGGCATCGAGTTCTGTGGACGAGAAAGCAGAGCGGTTGCTTTTGGTGATTGGTCTCTCCTCGCCCCTCACTTTCACAGCTCCAGCCTCTTCTGCGCGCTTCCACCTCTTGTTTACTGTTCCACCGCGGCACCTACCTCGCCAAGGCAAAACTAGAGGCCCTCCGATGAGCGAGTCGTCATCCCTGCCCTGCTGGAAACTGTACGAGCACAAGCACAATTCTGATTGCGCAAACAAATTGTTGGATGTGAAAGCAAATTATTAATTTGGGGTGACTGACATGTGGGCTCTGCTCAAGTTCATGTTTGAATTCGACCGCCAAAGATGTTTGGGAAGGAGCCATACATAAAGTCATTGGTAATGTCAGGATCATATATCTCGAGTACTTACTGATCCATACTCGTATACGTGGGTCAAGACTTTGAGAGGGTTTTGGGTCGGATGACGATGCATAAACGCGCGGTTTGACTCCTAAGACAACGATCTACGAAAATTGAGTCTTAGTCGCATTTGGCACTAAGATGTACGACGAGGCCGACCTTTGAAAGTCAACCTCCGGCTGATCACTGTTATGTCACATTTACTCTGGGAGACAACCAACCATTTCGACGGGACAGGTCGAACCCACCGCGACGTGGGCGGGCTGCGAAAGTCCACAAACATGACCCGATGACACTGTGGCTGACACTACAATACTTGACTGACGCTACAACACCCAGCGCGACGTCTAATGCGACGCGCCACACCTTAAAACCATGTAGGACCCACTATTTTATAACCTCAGACCACCCTATATAAAAGAGGTCCGAGGAGCGATAGCAAAGAGAAGAGGTGGAAACCCAAAACTCTCACGTGTAATCGTTTACGTGCGCGAGCAACCCCACAAATACGTGCATCGAGCATCCCACGACTCAGACATCGGATTCTCTCTCGAAGAGAGAGTCCTATCCTTTGTACTCATCCATCAATATAAATCACCCTTTAGATGTAGAGTTTTATATCGTTCGAAGTGGTTTGAACTAGGTAAAAAACCTCACTGAGTCTTCCGTAGACTAGGTTACGTCGAATACGAAGGCACACTACCCTCTCGATAGTATTTCGTACTGTGCCGATGGTTACAACGCCAACAGGTAACATATTTTTCATCAATTGATTAAAAATCACAAGGTTGATATTACAGCCGTCCAGTTGATTTTCACTACAACGTAAATAAAGTGGCTGCAACCAAAGCCGTAGGTACAATTGCAACAAACCCTTTGGAACACACTCTGAATACTTGGTTATACCAAATAACCAAAAAAATCAAAAACCTCCAAGTTTCAAAAATGAGGGAAAAAAAGGAAGATTGTGTTTACAGACTGATGGGCACCCTTTGTTCTGGTATAGAAAACTCCTTGTGTGCCAGGTCGAGAAAGAAGATGCACCGGTATTTCAACGCGATCCATGTTGATGTGTGCTCCCTCTTTCTATTGGTTGTTCGCCACCCTTTTCACTGGGCAGGGCCAATAGAATAGATTCGACGAGGCTGTAACGGAGTACTCAAATCCATGACGTTGTGTTGATGTGACTTCTCCCTGTTAATTGTGGATCGAGTTTACGTGAGAAATAATTTTGTTATTATTGTAGTGAAAGTTTTTGAATGAGGATTGTGATAACAGAATCACACTGCTAGATCTGTAACCATTGTTTAGTAGTAATATTATTGGCGGTCTAAATCTCCTCTATCAGGTCCTTCTCAGTCACAAAAATAGACAAAGTAGACAAGCGACAATGTATGTTAGAGGCCTTTTTTATTCAAGATATATATCAACCACATCTCTACAATAGAGGTCCCGACGTATATAGAGCGGCTATAGGATTTTATAACTAGGAATGAAATATAGGAGTATTTTTTCCGTAAAGATGGCTACAAATATAGTTTAATACTATGATAAAGTTGTTCTTACCCGTTTCAAGTTGTATTGCGTAATAATTCCATGCAAAAAAGATTATCGACTGACTACCACTGGAGGTGAACTAAGGCCTTTAAAAAAAAATTGAGAACCAAACCTAAGTGCACAGCCCAAAGTCGTCTTTCCTTTTAGTAGCTCATTTAAATAGTACTCCTTTCATTCTTAAATTAATATCACCATTGATTTTTAAAATTAACTTTGACCATTCGTCTTATTAAAAAAATTTGCTTGAATATATAAAATTTTAAATTGTGATTCAAATAACTTTCAAATTATATCAAAATATATAAAATTTATCAATTTTTTTAATAAAACAAATGATCAAAGTTAAATTTAAAAATCAACAGCGATATTAATTAAAAAACAAAAGAAGTACATTCAAAAAAATTACCCGTTTGATGCATGTCATTGTAGGGAAGTGACTTCTCTGACGCTTGTCTGGTCATCACCGGTAGGTGGATTAGTAGGGAGCAAGTTCACTTTCTGGCTCACCTGTCAACGACTTAGAGGTTTACCCCGCGTGTTGTTGTAGTATCATCACTCATGTGAAAGGTAGATAGGTGTATGGTAGATAGGAGTAAAAGCTTACAATGTTGATATATAAAGACGCTTTAACATATGTTTTGAAACATCGAATAACCCTGAAATAAATTGTCATTGTAACTTTCAGGTACCATCCTTCGACAAGGAAGGTTGGTCGTCGAGAATCACGTCATGTACACAAAACAGATCGCAACCCATTTATCAAATTTGATTGACTTCTACACAAATTATAGTAGTATTACTTCAAGTCCATTTCATATTGTTGGGACAAAGAAGTTTATATTGCTTAGTGCAAACGTTTAGTCCTGGTCTCAAATGAAAGAACTAATGATATCCATTCCATCTCTAAACCAAAACTTCTGTTTATTTTAATCTTTTGAAAGAACTAATGATATCCAGAACTAATGATTATGAAATCTGTTTTAGTCTTTACCTCAAACACTTATTTTCTTATTTAAAAATTGATGCTTTTTTGTTCTCAGAATTCGATTGACTTATAAGCTAGTTTAAAACGTTGTTTGATACATCAAGCACAATGTTTGATGAAAAAGCCAAGAGTAGCTAAATATGGATATTCTTGATGGAGAATGTAGCCATGACTACCCTTTTGACATTCTTAGTACCTCCACAAAAGACCAATCAAACTTATCCATTCGCAAAGTCAACTTATTAATCTATCATTACATACTATACTATAGTTTGCTAGTGGGATCAGAACCATGCACTCATGGTGACCAAATTATCCCCAAATCATTTGACAAAAGAACTTCCCTATGAAAAAGAGAAAATGATAGAGAGAAACTCTAGTGCTTCATTCTCATTTGTGCCAATGTACATACTTAGAGATGATCACAATTGCCACTTAAATCAAGCTTATTTGTCTAATCGCTATTACCAATTAATTGGCGATAATAATTTTAGAACGGAGAAAATACATCTCTCTTCAATTGTCAATGCAACTCATCGAAATGAAAGTCAACCGATAACTTATAATTTATCATTACAGCGGTTGCAAGTGGGATCACATACATGAATATGAATACCCAATTATATCCCCCAATCATTAAGCCCAAACAGCTTTCATACGGTCGCCCGGATAAATACAACAATGAGAATAAAATCCCTTAGCTGGCGTTGACCACCGGGAAGTCAGCGAATAACCAGAGGAATATCCGGTGGGGCCCACGCGCTATCCCCACCGCAGCACCATGATTTGGTCGTCGTTTTCGATTCCTATTCCCTCCCCTCCCCCTGCTCCGTCCGTTCCCACCGCCGCATCTCATCTCAAACCTGACGCGCCGCCCCACTTTAAAACCCTCCCAAAAATTTCCTTACCCCGCTCAGCTGCAGGCAGCCACCACAACTAGCACAGCACCCATGGCGAGCAACAGCGGTGAGGCGTCGGCGGCGGCGGGCGGCAGCGGGAAGGTGGCGTACGCGGCGTGGATCCGGCGCCGCGAAGAGAAGGGGGCGGCACGCGTGTTCGTCGTGTACGGCCGGGCGGGGCCCCGCCCCGCGATCGAGGTGCTGGGATTCGACTCCAAGGAGTGCTCCGTCAACCCCGAGCCCCTGGTGCGGAAGCGGCCCGCCCTGCTCCAGCTCGTTCTCCTTTTTGTTTTTTTTTGGTCTGGCTCGCCGTGAATTTGATTTGACGTGGGTGCCTTGCTGCGTTTGGGGTCTGGCGTTGCGTTGCAGGCGAGGACCGTGCTAGGGGAGGGCCCGGCCGACGCGCCGCGCGGCATCGCCGTGCATCCCGCCGGCGACGAGCTCGTGTGCGCCACGACCAAGGGGTGCAGGTGAGCGACTCTCTGTCTGCTTGATGCTGGTTTGAAGTTTGTGCTGGTAAATTTTGGTGGTTTTCGGCTATGGATTGGGAGGTTCCGATTTGGATTGCTCACTTCCGGCTCAGGAAGCAACTGCCTACTTGCTGACTTTCCGTTACTGTATATTCTATATTATTTCTGTGTTTGGACTGTTAATATTGGGCTTGTTATTCTAGGGAATAGGGAGACTTAATTACAACTTTATGTTTGGAATCTAGAGAATCTTCTCATAATTCAGTACTTTTTTTTTCTAGGTTAGTGATGGATGAGAGCTGCTGCACAACCTATAGTGTTGCAGAATTTCATTTATATCGTTGTGCAGTATTGTTACTTGAATTGTTTAACATTATTATGTAGAAAATGATAGGCTGCACTGATCAAATGCAATTGGACAGTTTCGTGTTGAACAGTTTGCTGACATTACAGAGTTCAGATGAATACTAGTTGGAGTACTAATTCTGATCCTCCATGCACAGTTTTCACACAGCTGTTACGAACTCGAAATTCACTTTGACTTAACTGTCTTTTGTGGCACTATAGTTTCAAATGGTCAAAAGCCTTAAACACACAGTGCTCCAATGTAATCTATTACCTCCGGTTTTAAAATAGTGACATAGTGGACTTTTAGCGTTACCTCTGACCAGGGGCGAACCCAGCGCGTTGTCTCATTGGGGTCAGCTAGCTTTGGCTAATGGGTCAAATAGCTTGTTAAGTGGTGCTAAATAGTGATTTTACCTTGATTTGCTGGAAGTCGTCGGGGTCAGCTGACCCCGATGCTTCAACGTAGCTTCGCTACTGCCTCTGACCAAAGATAACGTTAAAAGTCAACGGTGTCATTTTTAAAAAAACAGGAGGGATTAATAAAATTTTTGTGCAATTTCTTGAATTAGTTCATTTGGAATTTATAAGTTATGGAGATCTATCTGATCTTTCAAAGGTGCACCTACTAATAGTGTCTAGCAATATCTAATCACATAACAAATTCGTGACTGATTATGCAAGAATAATGCTACGTCTGATTTTTAATTGATGGCGTTCAGACACGCTTTTAGTCCATTTTTGGACTTAAAAAAAAGTTGTCATAGAAACATCAACTAAAACTCAGAGGGTTTATAATTTATTTTCCCTCCAACTATCTCCGGCCTGGTGGCCTTAGTATAGCCAATGTTATTGATATCCAGATTCAGGAGATTATGTGATACAGAGTCCTTGAAAATTTGATAGTAAACATGCAACATTAAAAACATATAGCTATACACATGTGCCATCTAATTTCAATTTTTCATTTTCTATAGCACACTGGTTTTTTAATTGACAATGGTTAATTCAAAGCAGAGTAAAATTCATTCATGAGCCATCATTGTTGAAACAAATTGTTTCTCACTATTCTTGTTAATGTAGTTGATTAACTTTCTTTCATTCTGCACATACTCTGTTCCTTGTAATTTGATTCAATTTTTAACCTTCTTTCTGTACAGTTTCCATTTAGTTTTTTTACTGTTATTATGTCAAGTTCTTACATTATCTATCAAAACTATAGGTTATTCAAACTGATTTTTGAGGAGTTTACCGTCCGCATTGTTCCAAGGGATGCTTCGCCTCTTGAATCTGTTGGACCACAGAAGTGTCTTACATTCAGCACAGATGGCACTAAATTTGCCATTGGTGGGGAGGTATGGCTTTGTTCTATGTTGATATATTTATGGCTTTTGAGGGATCAAGTTTTCCTTAGTGTTTTGTTTCTTCTATTTTTTTTTTTAAAAAATGATTGATGGGGGTCGTCCCCATGACATTTTAGTAAGAAAAAGCTTAACTTTCTCGTGGTTGAGAAAACTCTCGACCTATGCCATCACCCTATAAGGCCGTGCAAATACTTGGGCCGGAAACCGTTGACCATGCTGGTGGCTACCGCAACTTACCCAGGTAGGAGAGCCCAAACCAGCCCATGGCCTGGGTACTGGGCACCTAAGTCAGCATTGTCGCCACTATATTTTAGGCTGCCAGTGATTGCGCTCACCAGGATTTGAACCCTAGTGCGAGGCCTCAAACCTAGAGGCTCTAACCAACGGAGCTGCTGTCTGTTTGCATTTCTTTTATTTTCCTCCTCATTCTATCTTTTTACTGTCCTTTTTTTATGTACTTGATGCTTTTTATCTGTTTTCTTGCTTTAGAGACTGTTATTAGACAATTTCTTCTAGCTGGTTTACTTGTTACTAGTCCTGCTGTCCAGTCCAATTTTTTATCTTGTAACAATACTGTTTAGCTGAATCTGATACCAACTCACTACTTTCTTATCTTATTGATTTACTGTTCTTTGCACCACTGTAGGACGGACATCTCAGAATATTTCATTGGCCAAGCATGAATGTGCTATTGGATGAACCTAAGGCCCACAAGTCCTTTCGGGACATGGATATCAGGTTTGCAACAACTTTACAGGACTACTCCTTGTTTCATTTGTTGTTCCAAAAAATCATCATTAGATTAACTAAATTGTTATTTAAATGCTCACACTAACCAGAAGCCTCATTGATTTCCAAATTTACATCCATCATTGACGTACTAATGTATTAATATTAATTCCAAACCTACACCACAAGCATTATGATTTGTTACCACTGCTTCATGAGGCACTAACTGGTATAATGTTGGCGCTTTCTGCCTTATAGCTTAGACTCAGAGTTTTTAGTCTCGACATCACTTGATGGATCTGCAAGAATATGGAAGATCGATGAAGGTGTGCCACTGGTTAACTTGACTCGGTTCCAGGTATGCTTCAATTATTTTTGCAACTTGCATTTCTTTGTTGAGATAATTGAAAATTTGACATTGTTCCTTTTTTCTCCCTTTGCATTACAGGATGAGAAAATTGAGTGTTGCCGCTTTTCTAGGGATGGCATGAAACCATTCCTGTTTTGTACTGTTGCAAAAGGTGTGCTTTCTATGATTCTATCGAACTTCATGATATGCGAATGTGGACAGCCTGGATTTGTTTTATTAGATTTTATTCATTATGGTACAGGCAACCAAGTTGTTACTGTGGTATGGGACATAAGTGATTGGAAGAGAATAGGGCACAAAAGACTTCTGGGGAAGCCTGTATCCACACTTTCAGTTAGCTTGGATGGGAAATATCTGGCATTGTGAGTAGATAAAAATTCTGCTTCTACTATTATACTGTACTGCTGTTGTAAGAGTCCATTTAGTGTTTCTATGTTTCTTTGTTATTCTTTCCCTAATGGTACCTATTTTTCTACATCATTCTACCTCTGTTTATAACTGAACATGTTTTACACATTGAATGTGACATATTGACACTCAAGTCAAATTCTATTTATAAGCATACCTGTTCCTTATATTTTTTGTGTATAATGAGCTGTCTAGTTCTGAAAATGTTGTAGTCAGCTTTTTTTTATATATAATTTGCTGTCTAGTTCTGAAAATTATAAAAGTACATCTTTTTTAGTGATATAAGTATGTAAAATTATGAATCATGTTTCATTTGTTAACTGGTGGTGCTCTAACAACGGATATGACAATGGACAGGAAGTCATTTGTTTCTAGTTACTTCGCAGCTATGATCCTAATCATTTTCATAGTTACGGACCGCATCATTTACATCAATGCACCATCTTCCAGACTTCCTTTCTTGTATAGCATTATTGACATTGCTCGTGTATTACTTTTCAGAGGAACTCATGATGGTGACTTCTGTGCGGTCGATGTAAAAAAAATGGAAGTTTCTCACTGGAGCAAGAAGGTTCATCTTGGTTCCCCAATCTCCTCCATTGAATTTTGTCCAACTGAAAGGTAATCAGAGCCCATTAGTGGTGGAATATGTAGATTTAGATGGAAACTTTCTGCATCCAAATCGTGTTCTTTTTTTCCGATCATGTCATCAGTCATAATTACTGATTATTGCAGGGCCGTAATCTCCACGTCACGTCAATGGGGAGCAGAGCTCACGAAACTCAATGTTCCAGCTGACTGGAAGGGTACACTACCTGTCTCTGGAAATGCGTTTGAGCCTGCTCTATTGTGCAGTTATATGGTGATATTGTTCACTAACCAACCTTTATCTGTTGTCTCCTCTGGCAGAATGGCAACTCTGGCTGGTGCTCCTGGCGCTCTTCTTGGCATCTGCCGTTCTATTCTATATCTTCTACGAGCGCTCGGACTCGTTCTGGAAGCTTCCACCGGGGCAGCACCAGGCGTCCAAGCCATGGAGCGTGCTGAAGGAGTCTCCTCCAGCCCCAGAGGACCAGACCCCTTGGTAATGTTACCACACTCGTTACTTCATGATTCGTCCTCAGCAGTGGTGGTCCTCAGCAATTCCATTTCAAAGCTGTGCACTACTTTTTTTTTTCCGTCACAAAAGGGGTTCGTTTTGTTGCCCCCCACGTATGGTCGATGTTGTGACTGTTGTCTTGTGCATCTCCCAGTTGTCCACTGGTGAGGACATTAGTTTTGAACCACGTTCGGCGGTAGAAGAAACTCAAGGATAGTTTTGGACTGGGATTTATGTATATGGAACGTAATTTGTGATTCTGGATTCTGATGTTGCCAACTAGCAATTAAGATGAAATTGGGATGTGGTGTATGTAATAATGGACAAGCCTACCGAATACAATATAGAGGAATTTTCATATATGCATCGACTCCTATTATTAAATTATTGTCACTGTTTTGTAGTAATTTATAAATATTATAGGTGATTATACGAAAATGCAGTTGATCCAGAGCTAGTAAAGTGCTTGTTTCGTTAAAAAAATCCGATATTTATGGTCAGCATTTCACAATAATCAGCTTGAGGATTTTTGACGGATATGTGCTAACAACTCCAGTCCTCGCTCTTATTTTTACGTATTGTGAGTTTATTATCCCTCCAAAGCGGATTTCGGTTTATTCCTCCACTTTTCATGTAGTTTTCCTGTCCGGCAAGGTGTCCATCAAATCTTTTGTTTGTCCTCCAAGAGCGAAAAGGGTCCAGACTGTAGGCGTCGATACCTCGTGTCAAAGCATCAGGTGCCAAAGCGCCAAGCTTACCACTCTCTGGGGAGTTCGTTGCAAGCCGGGGGCTCGCGCGTCGTCTAGACATCTAAAGACGTGTCCTGCTACGTGTGACACCTGCCATGCCAACACAACCTGGTACAACTATATATATGTCCGCCGGGTCATCCCCCCTCGACCAAGACATTTCCTTACGTGCACAGAGCAAGCAGCCAAAACAAACCAACGTACGTGCTCTCGCGTTCCTGCCTCGTGCGCTCCGCTGGTAGTAGTAGCTAGTATACTACTGCAAGCCGGACAGAATGATCCACGGCGAGGACCTGGCCCGGGCCAAGATGGTCACCGTCAGCGAGGCTCTCCAGGAGGTGGTGGCGCAGGCCAACAACAACAACACCAACAACAAGGCGGTGACCATCGGCGAGGCGCTCCAAGCCGTGGCGCGGAGCAAGGCGGGCGACAAACCCGTGGATTTCGCGGACGCGGCTGCGATCCAGAGCGCGGAGACGTGCGCGACGACGGGGACGTCCCACGGGAACAACCAGCCCGGCGGCGGGCAGCTGGCGGCCGCGGCGCTGCAGGCGGCGGAGACGAACGTGAAGCCGGCGGACGAGCGGAGCGGCGGCGTGGCCACGGTGCGGCTCCGGGACGTGCTCGGCGACGCCGCCGCCAAGATGCCCGCGGGCGGCGACAAGGCCGTCTCGAGGGAGGACGCCGAGAAGGTGGCCGACGCCGCGAGGGAAAGCGCTGGGAAGAGGGGCGCCGGCACCGGTAAGGCCGTCGTCGAGGCGGTCACGGCCGCCGCGGAGATGAACGAGCGACGGGCTGTGTGATCATGCAGTAACGTTACCGACGATAGTCTGTGATGTTGCGGAGTTGTACTAAAGCGTTAGCTTGGGCGCTGCTGGTTTGGTTTTGCGGAAATAAACATAAGGTGTCCCCCTTATCGTGAGATGTCCAATTCGGAGGCATTCCTTTAACCGAAATATCGATCACGGGGCGGGACGTCGTCTCAGTCCTCACCGACCTCGGCTCCCAGGAGCGCCGCGCTGTTCCCGAGGTTTCTCGCTGTCTCAGCGGCAACCACGTCATGCTCCCCGTGGCGGTCGTGCGGGCGGTGCTCATCTTTCCTCTCCGTGACACTCTCGCCCTGGCTCGTATGCTTGTACGTACTCGGTACTCCCTCCGTGACATCTGGCTGGAAGATGTCAAACAGGCCATGTCTGATGTCGCGGCGTCCAGAGTCGAGCTGGTTGCGATTCGCCCCGGGCCAATGACGGCCGAGGGGGTTCATTGGAGCCGGTGGTGGCTTCCCTCCATTCTCTCCGTGGGCTGGACCCGCGTAACTAGCATGAAGATCGACTGGGCTGCAGCCCATGCACTGAATGTGGCTCGCTCTGGTTAGTTGCACCTTAGCCTATGGAGCTTTAATCGAGCCACAGCCCATAAACGAGCCCAAATACAAAAGAGCACTGCTAGGTCGTCCGCATTTCATGGACGATTTTCAGTTGCCGCACAGCCCGCATGCTAGGGGATATATCTGGGTATTCGGGTCGCCCGGCACGGTCTGGTATAGCACGGCTCGTCAAAGCCGGCGAGTTGTGCTGAGGCATGCTTACAGGTTCAATAGCAGGTTCGTAGCACATCCCGTCAATGTAGAATCCGAGATGGACCGGCCCGGTTGGTCTGTTTGCATGCTAGTATGATGGCACGGTGACCCGCTCGACGCAGATCTGAGGCAGCAGCATGGCGGCCGACGAGCGACGAGGAGCTGGAGGCGGCAGGGGCGGAGCCAGAAAACGAGCATGCCAGAGGACAAATGCTCATAGATAAGTTATAAAGAGGTCAAATAATAATTTTCTCTTAATTACATGGTAAAATTTTGTGTTCAATGTTTGGTGCAGCTAGCATGGGGGCCAGGCCCCTGCTCGCCCCCCTTGTCTCCGCCCCTGGGAGGCGGTGGTCGGCGGGAACCCGAAGGCGGTGGTCGGTGGGAAACCGGAGGCTGCGCAGGAAGACGAAGAAGGCTCGTTGAGGGCGAGGCGGACCTGCCTGCCATCGCGAAGGAGCCCTCGTCGATGGCGAAGTGCCTCACGCTGTGGAATGGTGGTGGCTGCCTGGCTTTGGTCACACAGAGGAGTGCTGAGAAGTGTGGAGGATGCGAAGGCAGCTGAGAAGCATGGGGGAGGTGTCTGAGACCACGAGTCGGAAAGGGCTTTATATATAATAAAAAAAAAATAAGAGGCGAGTTTTGGTGGTTTTGAGAATCGAGACGAGAGTTTCACAGCCGCACGTTCGTTCAGTCCCGGTCTCCCAGAGGTTATCTTTAGTGTCACAAAACTGAGAGGACTACTATTTTGAATTTTACGTAAAAGTCCCAAAAAGGAAAATAAATTTGTAGTTACATGCATGCAAAAAATAAGCAACGTGAAGGTGGGTTAAATACAGAGAAACATTTTTTTTATCAAATAAAAGTTAGTTTATGACAGAAAAATAAGAAAAAAAAGGATAATCAAACCTCTATCTAGTTAAGTGGGTCGGGCTAAATGGATCGACATGAGGCACAGTCATTTTGGCTCAGCACAAACACGGCTCGGCATGATGTGTAGCCGAGCTGAACCGGCCCGAAGCATGATACGGATCATGCTTGGGCCTAGGCGCATGCCCGTTGGCACGGCATGAGCACAGTCCGTTTAAAGTGGCACGACTAGACATAACACCTAGCCTGTATAGCCCGTTAGGCTCGACACAGTACAGCTCGGCCCGATAGGTTTGTTGAACTTTTATTTAAATTATATGTAATTTGAATGTTTAAAATTCAATATTTTAAGTATTATATAACTATTTTTCAGTAATTTTTTAGAAAAAAAAGAATTTTATTTTTCTTTCGAGTTTCGAGCCGGTGCGGCACGACCCGTCTAAAAACACTTAGGCCGTGCTTGGCCTAAGTTAGTAGCCCGCGGACCGTCACGACATGACCCAATTATTTAATGAGCCATGTCACACTACTTAAAAAAGGGTTTATCCTGACACCCTCATCAAAATGCAGGCGATTGACAACAGCAAGCCGCCTGCACTAAGTGAAATGTGAGACCCGCAAAGAAAGTTGCTTGCACTAATGATTTAGTGCAGGCGGTTGTCATAAAGAATCGCCTGCACTAAAGTCCATATTAGTGCAGGCGGCGACTTAAGACAGCCGGCTGTAGTGCACACAGTTGCTTAAGGTAACCGTTTCCAGATTTGTATAAGCGTCCGCGTCATGAAAATCGCATGCACTAGTACCCTCCTCTATATATAGCAGTCGCCGGCTGCTCTGTTCCTTGCGCGACGTGAGCAGAACACAGCGCCCGCGGTGATCGGCAAAAGCCGATCACGGAAGGGGAAGGTTTTCTTCGCGAATCTTTTTAGCAAACTTTTCCTTAGGTTAAATTTTTGCTCCTCCTCCAATTTATTTCAAATTTAGGTCTGATTTGTGCTCTAATTCCTTAATTATTTATTATTTAGGGTTTTTCAATGTTTTGCCATTTTAGGAGATTTATATTGGTTTAAATTTTTGAATCTTGTTCTCTAGGATAACCTTTTGGTCTTCCTCCAATTTATTTTAATATTAAGTGTAATTTGTGCCATAATTCCTATAATGTTAATTATCTAAGGTTTCTCATGCTTTTACCATTTTTAGAAGATTTATATTGAGTAAAATTTAGAATATTTTAATAATTCTTAATCTTCTAAGTTTACATTCACGTTGTACACAAAACGCAAATTTTAATTTTGTTCTAAAATGATGAGATTCAAGAGGCGAAAAATAATTAATTAGTACTTTATCATGTGTATGTGTATGTAATTAGCATTCCATTTAATTAAATTTATAAAATTATGCGTAGGTTGAAATAAAAAATGGATCGAGCATGGGTAACAAAAATATCTCCTTTTCAATATGTGACAGTATTTGTCCCAATTTTTTACCTAATTTAGTTTATTTTTGTTTGAAGTGTTAGAAGCAACCTCTCGGCACTGTCATGTGTAGTTATTATGTCTGCGAGTATCTTAGAGTTATGAGATATTATAAAGTAGATCGTGAGGATGTAAGCTATCTTATCAATCTGTTTTGTATACTTAAATTAATTATTATCATTGTTATAGTAATTATCTATCATCTTTTCATTTACAGAAACACAATGTCAGTCACAAATGGTCTTAGGAAAGAGGCATGGAGCGCAAAGGAGTTAGACTTCGTCTGAAGTGATCTATGCCACTTTATCCGTAAAGAGGTTGTTCATCAGGATGGAGTCTTTTTTGCAAAGAAAAATAATGAATTGTTTTTGTATCCGCATTTGTCTTTATATAATAGGTTTAAGATTATATAGATGTATTAAGATTTGCTTGGATGCTATGTAATGTGACATGTGAATAATTGATTTGTAAGATATTATTATTTGTTTGTGTTTTTTTGATGAAATATTGAATTCTATATCTGTTTTGAAACTGTATTCCTGTATAAAAGAATTATAAATCTTATATAATATAATTATTAAAAATAATAAATTATTTGTCAAAAATGTAGTACATGCAACTTTTTTAAAGAGCCACCTGCATTAAGACATATATAGTGCATGCGACTTTCTTAACATCCGCATGCACTAAAACAATTAGTGCAGGCGACTTTCTGAAGTCACCGTCTGCACTAAGTCTATTAGTGCAAGCGGAGGCTAAAGATATCGGCTTGCACTAATGGTATTAGTGCAGACGGTGGATGAAGGAAATCCGCCTGCACTAATGGTATTAGTGCAGGCGGACTATTTAAACGCGTGTACAAATAGACTATTTTCACAAACTTATTAATTGCGACGGAAGCCAAAACCACCTATACTAAAGGGTTTAGAACCGCTGCAAAAATGGCTTTTCTAGAAGTGCCAGGCCGACTCAGAAAAGGCACGAGCCCGACCGTGTCCGGTCCGGCATGGCCGTTGACCAGCTATAATCAAACCTCAATCCTGTCAAGCATAGCCGGGTTTGCACGCCCTATCCTCACAGTGTTGTTGAGGTTAGTTTGTTTCCTTCAATTGCCTCGTCTAACTTTTCTTTCTGATGCATCCAAAGGGCAGTACATCTTCTGTTTCAAAATATAAGTATTTTTAAATTTAGTCAAAGTCAAATTTTTATCGTTTTGACTATTAACAATGTATAATTATAATATTTTATCATTATAAAAATTATATTTTTTAAATTCATCATGAAATAAGCTTTCATAAAAAGTATGTTTTTATATTAGAAATTATGTAATTTTTTAGATATTATTAGTAAAAGTTAAAAAAATTTGACCTTATCTAAACCTAAAAAATGCTTATATTTTAAAACTTTGCAGGATGATAGATCTCTTCACGAGGAACAACTTTTATTTTGATCTAATCTTCAAATTTGAAACAAATTTATTTCTACAAAATTTGAAAAATAGATTTATAATCCTCATCCATATCACTTTGCCACGTAGGTTAAAAAATCCATGTCACCCCGCCACATAGGTTAAAACCAACCTCGAAACCGTTCAAAAAGAAAAAAACGAAGGAGTTGAAAAATAGGAGTCAGAATATCTTAGTATTGTGAATAGGGAACAAAAACCAAAGGCCGCAAACCATAAGACTTATTCTTTTAAAAAATTTGTATAAATATAAAAACAAATAAGTCATTGATTAAAATATTTTAATAATAAAAAATATAAATAAAATAAATAATATTATCACAAAATATTTAGATAGGACGAATGATGAAATGTAATTTTTAAAATAAATAAAAAATAATACTTATTTTAGAACAGAAGGAGCAAGCTTGTATGAAGGGGATGGGCGCAGAAAAAAAAAATCCTCCTCGTGAGGTGTCCGAAGCATTTTATCTCGTCCGTTCCGGCCGAAAATCCAATGTCAACATTTTCATCTGCAGTAGACAATTTGGAGACCCAAACATACGCATCTGTTCCGGGCCGCGCGTGTTCGTAAATCTCCTCATGTGACTCCAGAATGGTCCTAGGCCCATCACTCTTCTTTGTCTTCTTTAGACTTCGTTCGCTTGTGAAAAAATAGGTGAGAATTGGAGTGAAATGAAAGAGATTGAATCTTCATTTAGGGCTTCTTCGGTTTCATCTAAATTCATTTCACTTGAATCAAATAACTCACCCGTCCAGTGGAATTGAATTCCTCAATCCATCAAATAACTCACCCGAACCCTAACAAATGCAACAAGAATCCAAACCGGTTTCTGAAATGGCAAAAAATCACGTTTCAGAATTTTGCAGAAATGTCGAATAGTTGAATATCTTTTATCAGAGATGTTACAATGCTTTGAGTTAATCATAATCTTTTATCTAATCAAATCTGATGGTTATAAATAAAAACATACATAATCAAAAGTACTTAAAAAAGTGAATTTGGTATAAAAAATAATAAATTTGATACTCTGGTGGGTCAAACGCTCTAAACCCGAGAGAATTTGTCGGATCCTCCGACAACATGCCGAACGCTCCGATGGCTTTGATTTTCGAATATCAACAATAATCAAAAGTACTAAAATAATAGATTTGATAAAAAAAATTGATACTAATTTTTAAAAATCAATAGTTAAAATTAATTAAAAAAGTGAAAGTACCGCCGGTATAAGAAAATGGTCGATGAAATGCGGTGGTCCGTGGTCGTGACCTTCCGCTGGGCAGCAGCAGTATACATCATCGCGCAGTTGAAGAGCGTGGTCTCCACAGACGCACGGTGCGCGGCGTCGAAGATTTCTCTTGTCGTCGCTGTTTCGATGGCCGCCCTGTACCCGCTGAGCGCCTACAAGTGTCGCGTCACGGCACACCTACCACCTGTACAAAACCCGGTGAAATTAGCCCATACGCCGGAATCGCCGCCGGTGTCATCGCGTCGACCGTTAGGGTGGCCTCACTACTCTGTTATAGGAGACGTGTTGAGTTTTTATCATCGACACAGTACGAAAGATACGATTGTAGAGATAGTGTGCTTTTATATTCGATATAATCTAGTCTTTAAGAGACTTACGAAGATTTTTTTTATCTGATTCGGGCCATCTGATTCAAGACACCTCGATGGTGTAGTACCCTACGTACAGAGAGAGTGTATCACAATGATAATACAGGGGGTCGAATTCTCTTCGAGAGAGAATTCGAAATCTAGGTCGCAAGTGCTCGATGCACGCATGGTTTGGCTTGTTCTTGCTTGATAGCTCGTTGTTCTCCCCTCTTTTCTCTTTTTCACAATCGCTCCTCGGGTCCTTTTTATGTAGGGTGGCTCGGGGTTATAAATGGTGGGTCCTATGTGATTCTGCCGCTTCGTCGACAGGTGAGCCTTCCACTGTCGTCACCATCATTCACTTTGCCCAGGTGCGGGCGTGATCCGTCGCGTCGCACACAGCGGCGCGCACTGTAGCGCCTATCCGATACTGCTATGTCAGCTATAGTGCCGTCGGGTCTTATACGTCGACTGCTGCGACTTCTGCTGGAGTGCTGTCATAGTGAATCTCGTCCCATCCCGTCAGGGCAGTTGACCACTAGAGTAAATACGCCATTGTGCCGTACCTTCCTTCCTGAGGTCGATCTTCAGAGGTCGATTCTCGGAGGTCACCGCCTCCGCGACTTAACGCGGCTTTCATAGGTCGTCTTAGGGGTCAGGCCGCGCGTATGGATACTGCCGCCCGACCTCTAACTCAAGCTTTACGCGTACGAGTGCGGGTCGTGAAGTACCCAGAGTACATAATCCCGACAAGGCGAGTTGTCACCCCCGCGCATATCATTCCGATGTATTCCTATATTTTTAAAATTTTGTTTGTCATTGATTTTAGATATTAATTTTAATTATTCATCTTATTTTAAAAAATTGATGAATTTTATATATTTTATTATAATTTATTATTATCAAAGTAATTGAAATTATGATTTATAATTTTAGATATTTAAATTAATATTTTAAATATAATAAATAATCAAAATTGATGTTTAAACGATGACAAGCGAAAACGGCGGTAGCGTGCTGGCTGCGGCGGCGTAGCCTTGTAAAAAATCAAACGAAATGTGAGGAGCGAGTGGCGTAGCATCAATATCCACCCACGCGTGGGCCTGCCTGTCTTGCTCTTGCGTACAGCTGCCACAGTTGCGAGAAAATTCTGTGTTTAATGTTACAGTATACTCTCTGTATTCTTAAAATAATGCTGTGATTGATTTTTACCATCAATCTTGACCACTCGTTTTATTAAAAAACCCTAGCACACGTGTAGATAGATATGATTATAGTGTAATGACTGAATCTAACTTGTTTTGTCTGAGGCACCCTAATACTTTTTATATAGAGGTCGAGTCAGAGTTACTAATTTGACGTCTATAAAACTTGTTGGCCCTCCGTTAGGTGAGGTCTCGGTTGTCGTCTGAGTTGGTCGTTTAGCGTCTCTCGACGCCGCAGCAGATAGTCATTGTCCTTCGTGTGTCTTTGTCCAGTTGTGGGGGACAAAAGACAATCCATTTCGCTTTACTGTCCGCAGAGACGCTTTACCGATCGTCTGGCTACTTTACTATTTTTTGGAACTCTTTTTCTCTGGTAAAGTTATTTTATTTTTTACTGTACGTTGACAGGAATCTATGCGACTGTCAGAAGTTAGTCGTTGAGACGGTGATCAACCCTTAGAGGTCGAGCAGAGACGTTGACTTTTAACTGTTAACTGCTTAAATTTTGTCATCGTGTAGCTCCAAACCTTTGCTGGTCGGGCTAGGGCGATCATATGGTCTCGATCCCGAGAGTCGAGACGTTCTTAGTATAATATGATTTTTCGGGGGCCGTAAGTTGATTCGTGAGTCGTACCCTGCAGTCAGCCCTTCGTATTCTTTTTGAAGCCACAACTACTTGGGGGTATATGATCTCGATGTATAAAAATTGTTAATGTGTTGACTAACACTGTTTAAACTTCGTTTCCAGTACTTGAGGGAGTAGCGCATAGCAAGTACTACTAGTAGTACAATCCTGACCATCCGCGATGGATGAGTTGCTTGAGCTGTCAAATCTATTGTATGAAGCATCGATTCTAAATGTTACTCTCTCTTTCCAATGGATAACTGGTGCCCCCAAAGTTTAGTAATAAATGACCCTAGCATATGAAGATGTCCGTTGAAGCACCGGGTGCGAAAGCATTTACCGATGCTTCATTTTTTTGATTAAGCACTACTGTATACAATGTTTGGAACCGATGCTTGGAAGCAAAAATTGCTACCGATGAAAGTACCAATATTGTGAGTAGTAAGTAAGTACTCCCTTTAAATTATTAACATCGTTGATTTTTAATATTAATTTTAGTTATTTATTTTATTTAAAAAATTTATTTTAATGTGTAAAATTATTATTTGTGATTTAAATTTTATTAATGATAAATCAAATAATAACAAAATGTTACACATTTAAATAATTTTTTTTAATAAAATAAATATTAAAAATTAATATTAAAAATTAATAATGTGAATATTTTAAAATTGGAGAGGGTTCAGTCATCCCTGCCGTGCGTGGATACTTTTGTAGGGCACAGAGATACGCGAGAAAACGGAGCTTGGAATAGACCAACTAGCTTGTACCTTGGGGGACCCACTGAACCAGTCCAACACAGCCCCCTCCTTTTTGCTCTCGCTTCGAACCCCTTGGCTGTAATTTCTCTATCTTTCCTTTCGCTCGCTGGTCATGGAAGCCGGTGCCCCTTTCCCGTCCAGGTAAGCCGGACGGACCCACCATGGAGGGCACAGGTCGGACTGATCGCAGCACGCACGCACGCCAGGCAGCAGCCCGTTGGGGCCGGGACGGAACGGAACGGGGATCCGTCGAGTAACCTGGCTGAAAACCAGCTTCGGCATCCTCCCCCTCTCGCTCTCTCCCCGACGCATTGGCGACGCTGCAGGTCCCCCGTCGTCCCGCGCGCGGTGTCCCGACGAGGTAACCATCTAGAGCTCGCTCTTGAGTCGTTTCCCTTTATCCCTTGCGGCCCCGCCACCCGCCAGTTTTTGGTTCGCATCTCCTTCCACGCATGGTTAGTCATTTATGATCGCACCAAACTGACCAGTTTATCTAGCGAGATTTAATTAGTTTAATCCTTAGGCATACCCTATTAATGTTATTAGCCAGTTTGTTCCCGGGCAATTTGCTCCCAAAAAAGGAATCGCCTTTCCTTAATTCTGGGTGGTTTAACAAATGTTTTGCGATTTTTATGGACTCAAAAATTAAAACTAGAAGCTTATCGGTATTCTGAAATCTGAATAGCTAGCGCCAGTATTTCGCAATGTGCCAGATGTCTTAGAGTAGTATTGGCTGTCTAGTATAGATAGCTGTTTGCCCGGCACATCCCATTTAGAGGTACGCCGCTGCAGTATGCCATCATCACCAGCTACCTATAGTAAATGTACATATTGGCAAGCGGCTGAATTTAAGTTCACACTCTGCTTGTACAAAATAAATCTGGTACCAACCAAACAAGCAAAATCTTTCATTAACCCGTCCCATATTATAATTGGGTACTAAGTAATGTAGATATACTATAAACACGGCCACAACGATGCACAGTAGTAATGGTGTGCAAATGTTAGTTTCACCATACACATCCAGCTATTTTGAGAAATTGGAAAGTTATACTGTAACTCATAAGGTGACTCTTCAAACTCTGTTATAACTTATATAAAGTTATCACAAAGACTGGCTCATAATAAAACTCAAAATTTGGTGACACTGCCTAGTACATCCTTCATCTTCCAGCAAAAACATGTTCATCGTGGTGTGCCTAGTCAGCTCCCTCCAGACAAATGGTGGTCTTGACTCTTGACCTCGAAGCAGCCATAAAGCACCGGCATTCGAATAATCTCCCAGTTCCCTCATTTATCTCCTCATCAGCTCAGCTTACATGGCACGAGTGACGAGGTGGATTAACCTAGGTAGGTAGTTTTTGTTTTTTTTGCGGGTTCAGACTTGCATAACACCATATTGAACGAAGTAATAGTGGCCTGCGCAGAGTTTGAGGTGATCCTGCAGCGAATGTAAAAAAAAAAAAAAAATTGATGGCAAAAATACATTTTTGACAGATTGACTCGGCAAAGGAGACTCGTAGTTATCAAGGACCGGGGGAAATTGGTCTAGAAATAAAAATTCAGACTAATTTGGCTGGTTCCAAAGATAATGGATGAATTTGAGCTTTAGATTAAAGTTGAGGGACGAATTCTTAGATAGCTCACCGGACTGAAGAGTAGCACAAGCATTGAATATTCATGCTGTCATAATATTACTTAAGTATTGTATTTATATGTTATTCCTATTTGTAGTTTAGTCATCATGTCCTATGTCCACATGAAAGCCATTTTTAAAGCGAGAGATTTAATTGCCAAGCCACTGATCAACAGATTAGAACGGCTAATTAGAGAGACGACTAGGACGGATTAGGCGAGTTCTAATCGGCCTGCTATGTTCCTAGTTGTCCGAGCACTCAAGGACCTTGTCCATGGAGGAGATAAACATCACACATCCAAAGCAGACTAGTTCTTGTAGGAAGACACAATTGCTTCATGTTCCCATGCTGCAGAGAAGGAGTAGGGCGACGGCACGCTGCTGATAGCCAGGGGAAGCAGGCTCTTGAGGTGCAACGGCGACTTGCGGCGAGATGTAGAGGGGAGTGCGGCGAGCCGCAGTTGATCCAGCAGCTAGCAAGCTGGGCAAGGATCTACAGAGGAGCCGACGGTGAGCGGGTGGCAGCCTCGACTTAGGAGTATTTTTTAATAACATTTTTTATTCTAATTATAAAATTAACATAGGATTTCCATTTTTAAGCAAACTAGCAGCCAACCATTCTTTCAGAGTGGTAGGTACATATCGCCTCCTATTTAGGTGATATGTTGCCTAATCAATGGGAGATAGGTGCCACGTGGACAGTAACTCATGCACAACCATCTGCCACGTGACAACGCGTTGGCAACCTGTCGCCCAACCAGAGAATGATACTATGCACTATTAGTTTTGTAATTTTAATAACAAAAATTTCCCGACCTAATGGGCCGATGACTTGGCCCATCTACCTCCAACGAAGTAGTCCATCACTAAATTGGACGCCTGGTCGTGACTAGGTGACTATCAGATGGATGACTCGACCATTCTCAAGAATGCGCTGATCTCCATGCCTCTGGACCTTTCAACAAATGGTGTTCTTATTAGAGATCTTAAATCCTTGATTTGTACAGAATTTGTGAATGTGCATGTTTTACATTCTCCTATAAACTGTAATGTTGTAGATGATAGACTTGCTAAGTTAAGTGCAGGTTTAGAATTCGGTGGTGTCAGGATTTGGCTTGATATTGTACCTGATCATGTATCTGAGCTGGTGGCCACCGATTTGGCACTGGCCACATGTTAATGGAAATTAGTTTCCTTAAAAAAAAAAAGAGCTCAGGCACAAGTTAATTTGCACAATACGTTTTGGACACTACAACTTAGGTATGAAAAAAACTAAAAACAGTGTGGATGTTACAGTTTTTGCCATCAATCAACCATCACCAGCTTTCTGTGTAGCCGCCAGTTAAGCTATGGCGAAGTGTGGCGGGGAACCAAATATTTCCTAGGTGCATGAGCGCTGTATCGCCTCGCTGCTTCTACACAATGGTCGTCAACAGATTTGTCAACTACCAGATGACTAAGCGAAATTAATTGGATGCTTTATAAACATAGGAGTGGACTAGACGTCTTTTATGATGATGATGATCTGTTTAGTTGTAATGCAGTGAGATTAGTAAATTAATGTGTGTCGATGGACTACCAAGGATGGCCAATTTGTCTAGTTTCAATGTCTACACGATAAATTTGTCCATTCTATGAAAGGGGACGAGCGAGTTTGGATATTTCGCCTAATAAAGAGTTGTATGAATGTATAATTTTGTTTTAAAACTTTAATTATTATGCCCTTTGCTACATAGAAAAAGAACAGCCTATTTAAACCAGCAGTTTTCTATATATTTTTGTATGTATATTATAAACTGGTATGAGTGTAGATATCTGTTAGGGATGATTATACAAGTACTAATCTTGTTCCCATGTTAACTGAACTGTATTTTGGTGCAGCAACACAATCTAGACTCAAACCCAGCTATGCCTCCGACAAAGGAAGGAAAAGGGAAGGTCGTAGAAATTGACACAGCCATACTGGACGTAAGTATTACTTATCCGAGAAATGTGATTTTGAATTTTCTTGCTGTATGCCCCTTATTCACAAATATATATTTCATTTACCTTTTGAGAGAAAAGGCCCTTTAGATATCAGTAATAAAGTTGCCTACTTATTGGTACATTTGTTTGGATATGAGTTTTTTTTTTTGATTTTCCTAAAGTAGATCAAATTAGGGACAATGGTGTTTCAGCCATACATTTGAAGTCTAATTTGTGATTCAATCATTGATTTTCAGATTTTATCATTCCACCCTATTTTTTGGAATGCTAACCACAATTGTACCACGAGTCCGTTAAACGACTCTAACGACGTTAACTTTTGTTGTGAAAAGACAACATTATCCTTTACGATTGTACCATGGTTTTGTTAATTTTATTCTATTTACTCAAGAATTCAAATCTAAATTTAAAAATTTTAAGATTTTGAAACATGAATTTAAATTTCATTTTTCAAATTTGAATTTTAAATTTTCAAAATTTTGAAACTTGAAATCAAAATTTCAAATTTTTATAAATTTTGAAACCTGATTTTGAAAATTCCAAATTTCCAAAATTTTGAAACCTGAATTTCAAAATTTCAATTTTTCAAAATTTTGAGACCTATTTTGAAAATTCTAAATTTTCAAAATTTTGAAATTTGCATTTAAATTTTGAAATTTTCAAATTTCTAACTTTTATGAACATTTAAAATTTTGATAAACTTCTGTACAGAATTCGAATTTTGAGAATAAAATTAATAAAACCATGGTATAATCACAAAGGTCAATTTTGTCTTTTGACACCAAAGTTGTAACACTGTTAGAGCCATATAACGGACTTATGGCTTAATTGTGGTTGGCTTTCAAAAAGTGGTGACAAAATCACAAAAATTGAAAATCAATGGCTGAATCACAATTTGACAAAACATCTATGGCTGAAACATAGTGGCCCCATCAAATTAATACTTGAACTATCGTTGAAAACTTCTTTTTCATCCTTGAACTTTCAAAAGGTCCAATTTAGCTTGTAAATTTTAGAGGTTGGTTCATTTTCATCCCTAGTCCTAAGCTGGTTCTTCACATTCTCACCCACCACACTTTTGAAGTATAAGTGAATTGCCCACTTTTACCGATCAGCTTAAACTTTTGGGTGCAACTGGTTGGTGCATAGTAGTCTAATATGGTACCACGAGTTTAGATTCAAACCCTAGCCGTCATCGCTTTCGCACTACGTGCCCCTGGAGACCTCCATCTCCATAGTCTCCATCAGGGACAGCGCCACCATTTAGGCGACGAATCCTATTGATCCAATTGCTATTGTCATCGTCGTTCCATAGCAGATCGGGTCATCTTGGTTGGACGATCCCTGCCCCATTGTGGAGGTACCGTTGAGTACCTTAGTTGCTACCCCTTCTGGATCTTCGTGCCCATCACATGCCATTGTGCTGCCGAGCTAGGCTGCGCCCTGTCCCTCAGCCACCATGGTGGCAGCTGGTCTAGGATGAGCTCCTCACGTTGGCATATGATCCAGAGGCAGCTCCCATTGCTGTTCGTTTACTTTTTATTTCTATGATTTATACTCAATCACTTATTAAGGTTGAGTCACCCACCGCCTCTTGACCACGCTTATATCTACACCAATATCGGTGTCAACTATACCGGTTTCTACCTCTTTGTGCGTCCTGGCCGGGGATGCGATGTCGACATCGAGTGTCACACCCCACCACCGTATCTTACATCAAGATTGCTCACCGTCGTGCAGAGCGTTCACCCGACTCCTCACCTTTGGGTTGGAGCGTTCGCTCACGCATTGCTACTTCATCCAGCACAGCCACTCCTGGTTGGGGCTCTATACCTTGTACGCCCAGTATTGGCAACAATGGTGCGTGCTTTCATCTCTGATGTGTTGTCAAGTCTAGCAAACTTAGCACACGTCTAAGATCAAACGACTTGAATGTGTGCGACTTCAGCATCGACCCTCCCATTCTTATCCCATCTGCCTTGACTGCACTATCGTTTTCATCTACGTCCTCGACAGACCTGACCGTGTCGACGTCGACATTGTCTCCCCTTCACGACGACTGCCTCGACGCGTCTCCGTCATTACCATTGTTGGGTTCATAAAACCTGGGTGCATGCGGCCCCGGCCTGCCCGAAAGGCCCAGTAACAGAAATCAACCCGCAAGGACAGAGGGCCTCATCTGAGCGAATAGATGGCCCATGACAAAGGCCAGCACATGGTCCTCCATGACTCCCCTGCGCTTGACCCCCCCTGGTCCGACAGTGGGGGTTAGGGCGCATCACTCGACCATGGAGGGTCGGGCACCGCTGCAAGCGTCCCACCCCAAGGTCAAGAATTGTCTCCAGCCGACTAGACGGTTGGAACGATTGACAAATGGAGATATTCCCAACACTATCCGGTGCTACAAGCTATGCGTGCCAGGGTGTGGAGGAAAGCTTGATCTGTCCAGCACCCGATGAACATAGCCTAGAAGTCGTTTCCACTGTACTAGAGGCAACAAAGCTACTCGACGTGGCCGTAAGGGATAGGCCACCCCCTGACTCACAGCTTTTCCACCCAGGTGTGGCGAGAAGGTAGGTAGTTCGAAGATGCTTCCGACCCCCCTTGTTAAGGGCTGATCAGTTTCGTACGCTTCAATCCTTGTAACTTCGGTCTAGTCCCTATATAAGGCCGTACCGGAGAGCTCTTACCATATCAGATCATCACACATACATCTCACACAGCCACCCTAGGGTTTTTGCTCGCGCAAAACACTAGGGTTCTTGCTCATGGGAAACCCTAACACTCTTGTAACCATCTACGATCGAAGACGCTAACAGAGGGACCATCATTGCTGGACGTAAGGTATTACACCTCCGGCGGTTGTTGGTGTTCGTTCATTATCACTTGGATGACATAAGTACATGCGTTGGTAAAATCGTACAAAATCAGAAGGGATTCTTTAAACACACGGAATTATCATTATAACATTTCATCCAGGAGTATTCTAGGGTATCTTATTTATCCCAACAGAAGGCACTAGCAATACTAAGGGGTAGAATTTACTCTCAAGACTAATTCGAGGCAATACTACTCATATTGAAATAACTATGGCCTCCTTTGGAACCAAGGAATTTCCCAGGAATGTCACAGGAATTTCACAAAAATTAGTTCAATTTCTAGGAAAAAAATGCAAAAAAGGGGAAAATTTCCGCATTCCAAAGGATAGTGGAGACATACATCGGACTACTACTTTATTCTAATTATAATTTAGTGGCAGGCATATGGACAAGTCAAGTTACTTATTTACTTCCGAAATGTCTCATAAGTAAACACATTATGTAGTTAAAACATGATTTAAAACTTAACTTCCAAGGCACTACTAGGGTGATCCCTTCTGACTTGGGTTAACAAGCCAATGTGCACCATCATTAATAGGCTCTACTTCATACCCGAACGTGAATGATTATAAAGGATGGACATGCTGCTGCCTACCTCTACAAACCGTGGGGTACACCTGCATTCAATGAAGGTGAATAACCCGAACACCATATCCACATTATCCAACTATTAATTAACCCTTCTAAATAGCATAGCTAAGACTAAGGCATACTTAGAAGCGCATTGAACTGATGCCAAATGCCTAAATATGCATTGAGTATAATAACAAGTAGACTCTACTTAGTATAATCATACTAAGGTTTTTGGACAAATACATCAAACAAGAACAACTTGCCCATAAAAATAAATACAACTATACTAAAGGAGACATAATAAAAGAAAATTGTATCTTTATTCTTGGTCAAAGTCAACGTAAAAGGAAAAGATAAATGAGAAGAATACTCACTAACTCCTCCAAAATGACTTGAGAACTAGAGAGAGACTCCTCAAGCCTAATGCCACTCTAACAATGAAGAACTAATGAAGTATGAGTGGAAAATCTTTCTGAAATGTGGTTTGTCTCAATGAGGAAGTGAAGGGTCCTAATTTTAGCCTAAAGGTCGGCGAGAAGAGTAGGTTCACACACAAAGACACCGCGACAATCTTCAAAAAGTCCGGGAGATCCAACATGTGGAAGCCATCCGTGAAAGGTGGCAATGGCCGATCGGCCGACCCCAACCTATGGGGTCGGGGTCGGCCTGGCTGTTGGACATTCGGGCCCATCTTTGGCTAGGTCCCCCACTACGTGGTCTTCTATGGATTCCAGAGTCTTCTGCGGATTCCTCTGGAGATTCTTCAGAATATTGGTTCTATCTCTGCGGATTAACTCCTTGTCATATGGCACCGTCGGATTCGTCGCTTTGTTGACTTTCACTGTGTTGGATCATTTCTTCACTTTATAAAGTTGATTTTCACCAGCATACACATTTTCTCAAAGTACAAGTGGAACTACATTATTTGAAATAAATACATGCAAGAAATGCCAAGTCTTTGTTTATTTTCTAAGGTTCATTGGCGGTATAAGTAGTACTTAAAGACCGTCAACAAACTCTCCTAAGACCTCTACTTGTCCCGAGCAAATTAATATGACTTAGGCTCAGTGGATCAGGAGTTACTGCTATATCAATCTCTATGTGTACCATGTCTACAATATAGTTACTCTACCTCATATTGAATAAGGTTGGCAATGATACTCACCTTTTTCACCTTAGTCCTACAGGGCGTGTAGCTTCTCCTTGTCTTGGGCGGTTGAGAGACAGAATGGTTAAAGAGTGTAAACTTTTCTTGCTCCTTGTTTGGTTTTATTTTCCAGAGATTTTCAAAATTTTCAAAGTAAAAGCATGTTCCTCAAATGGTACTCTCAAATTCGCACAATGTGTTTAGTTTCTCAGCAAAGGCCTTGAATTGCCATTCCTTCCCTACTACAAAATAAGGCTTTTGTGGAGCTCAAGGTAAGGATCATGAGAGGCATACTTGCATCACTTATTTTGCTAAGTCAAAGACCGGACCTAAAGAGATAGCAAGTCATTTCACCAACTCTTGGAATATCGAGCAGTTGCATCGTTTCTATCCTAACTGTATGGGCTCCAAAATAAAAGTTTCAAAAAGCTTCAAAAGTGTTTTCTACTCCTTGCTTAGCGACGGACAACAGCTGCGAATGCTATACTCCACCACTCAGGGGCAACAACACCCTGGATTCCTAGTGACTGGGTTCGATCAAGCGTAGACAAAAGCACAAAAGTTTGTGACGCCAAAATCCTCCAAGCTTAAGTCTAGAACCCACGCTACCTTGAACCTCGAACATTCCCCCAGATCGACGTGACTTAACATTGGATGATGAGGTGACCCAACCTCGTTGCCACATCATTTTTCAACTTGCTCGGGCTCCGTGCCCAGTGCTTTGGGGTCCTGCCCCGTCCCGTTGCATCGTCGAAGGCTAAGTCCAAACTCATCCTGGCCTAAACTCTAAATGTTCCCTCGAGTTGGTGTGACTTAGCCCAAGAATTCGAGACCCTCAAATGAATTGATAAACTACGCACCCTAGCAGTTATGTATTCCTCATGGGTAACTTTGATGGTCGCGACAAGTTTACACTTAACGGCTGTATTGAGTCCAAACCTCAACCCTACGAGATATAATCAGCCCAATCGCTTACACATTCCCAACAGAGCAATCAACATACAAATGGCTGCAATTTATTATCATATCAGGACTGGGTACAAGCACTCTTTATAAAAATGATGCCCAAGGCGTCGCACGGCTAAGTGCCAACTTAACCCTACTCTGGGGAACATTGTTGAGCCGAAGAGTGAGGAGAGCTGGTGCGCTAGCGGCTGCAGCTCCGATGACAACTCGTCCATCCGCTCATGCATTGTTTGTAACTTGAAGTGGGCGATAGTTGGTGATCCCGAGCAGCTGCAGCATCAAGTGATAGATCAAGGCCATGTTGACGTCATCCTAGGGAACACCCATGAAGAGCCGCCCTAGTGCAGACTAGATGCAGATCCTTAGGAGGCAGAACTCGCCGTGTAGCTCTGTATCGACACGACAAATCGGCACGATATGACACCCACAACAAACAACTAGGTAACGGAGGAGCGACACATTCTTGTGCATGTTGCCTCGGAGGCTGTAGCAGCTACCTTGCTAGCCTCCAGCTCCTGGTGCAGCTGGGTGACCGTCACATTGGCAACATAACAGGCTCTCGCGGCGGCGTCCTTGGTGTCGCACAAGTCAGTCGTCTTGGCTACGCACTGGCCCCGGCGGCTTGGAGGCTCTTCACCTCCGAGTCAAGTCCAATGGCCCAGAGCTAAAGATTTGCACGTAGCGAAAATGTCAATGAGCCTAACCTAAGGTAAACAAGGGGTCAGACAGAACTTATGTAAACGAAGGGCGTCTTCAATCACGATGCTGTGACCCTCTCGGGCCTGCTTGGCCGAGCATCAAAATTGGTTAGCATCACTGGCGGTGTTGTCCTAGCCATGCCCCCATGTCATCCGCCCGCACCATGTGCAGCTCCTCCCGGAGCACGGCCATCTCCACCCAATCCTCATTGCTGGGCAATGGCCACCCATCCTTCGGTAGAGTACCTGCAACTATAGACAGTCCCCACCAGTCTGAAAGTTCACAATTACATGAGAAGATGCAAAGAAGATGGGTGAATCAAAAAACTCACCTGGCACTCCATGAGCTCGGAGTCCCAGAACAGCTCCTCGCACTCTGACAGCAGTTCCAACCCGCGAGAAAATATCTTGCCCGTGGCCAGGACATGCTGACAAACGACCTTGAACAACCTGTCGTAATATAGCCATGCCTCAGCTGGTCTGTCCCTCAACGGAGCGCCAGGGCTGGACCCTGATCCTTGGGGTCCAGGGGTTAAGGCACAATACCACGGTGAGCTGTCTTTGTGCACCCTCACGTGCGCCGTTAGAGGCATCCTCAGGTGTTGAACCTGCCGCCATAATAACCTCCATCACAAAGGTCATCGATGTAGCCCTCTCAACGCCCGTCTCCCCTAAGCCTTCGACATCGACGACTGGAGAAGGCCACAACTCTTCTTCCGTCATCAGTGCCGACAGCACTGGGTCCACCGCCATTGCAGTCAAGGTAGCGAAATCCAGCGATAGGGTGGCCGACATCTTGATCCGCGGGATTCTCATAGGTAGGGGGCGGTGGAGGAGGAAACAACACTATTTGGGGGCGTGGCCTCCATTAGGGCAGAATCTTCCCCCAAGCCGCGGAAGTCTATCCTTGCATGGGGGCGATTGACGTGGATTTCGTCTTACCAATCAACGATAGAGGCCTATCACTGTGAAGGCCAAGATCAACATCTATGCAAGAACAAAGCCTAGGAATTACAAAAATAAGAGAGAAGACATACGCCATTGACTGACAAATCCTGAATACTCGATCGCTACCAAGGTTTACAAAAACCATTCAAAACTGGCCGATCGATGAAATCGGTCCGGTCCGGTTTCACAAAAGAACCAGTTTTCATTTTAAAATTTTTAAAAAAATTGAAAATTTAAAAAATCCAAAAATTTTCAAAGAATCTGTGGCGCAAAGGTTCTATCCTATCCCGGACTGCAAAAAATCCAAAAATTTTGGCACGTCCTGGCTGGGCATGGTGATAGCCAGCTATTTTCAAATCAATGATCTGCAGCAACTCCATCGGACGGCAAACACAATTATCTGAGCAATTAAATGCTCCAGCATTGTTGACACTGACTGAAATTTCAACAAATGAAATGTGAGAAATAAGTGAAGAATTACAATATTACTGATATATTACGAGTGAATACTGGAAAGCATCAGAGAATAAATTATCTTAAACACACATACTTTCAGATTCATCAAAGAGATGATACTGAGAACCAAACCAATGACTGCTTCCTTCGGAGACATAATCTTTAAATGGACAGAAAAGACTAAGGGGTGTAGGGCCTCGGCGACGAAGATACTGTCTTGCATATATTGTATCAGTCTGCTCAAAATGGTCACTGCTTAACCTCGGGAATTCATTAACTGTAAAAGGCCGGCAGGTCCTTGCATCCAAAATCATAGATAAAAATCAAAATAATTGAAAATTTTTCTATCTCTGAAATTAATATCAGCTCATACTCACAAACGTAACCCAAAATTAGATGTTTAAGTGATGGCAAAATAAAAACAGAAACCAATTGAAATCAGTATTCATCAGTGTGGGGGAAAGATTACACATCCTATTTTTTCCCCTGCCAACATTACAATTGTACAGGCGGCATGTTTATGGTTGATAAAACTAAGATAAGGAACTAATTCCAGCAAGAACATTTTACCATTCCAGAAAATTTTGTTCGGTGTTGTTCGTAGCAGTGCTGCACAATCAAGGAACACCCACTAAAAATGGGCATTAACAAAATGATTAACTAAAACTGATTAGAATTTCTTTTGGTCTGTATTTTGGTATGGATCATGGCAGCCTAAGGCAAGCAAGAAGAAATCCACGCAAGTGAAACAAAAAAATAAAATTTTCAACTGAACGGAAATAAATTTCCTTCCAGTCAGTTGTATCCTGAGGGCACGATCGTGATCGGACAGTTTCCTCCAGCAGCAGGAAGGTTGGAGAGTCGTTCGCTCCCCACCCCACGCCCCCCATCGCTGGCCGTCACTAATGCCAGGTCCGTAGCTTCTTCCCCCGTGGTGCTAATCCATACTCTCGAGTCCCATAATTCTTAGACGTTTTAAAAAACATTTAGTCAAATCTTAAAAACATAAATTATAAATAATTTTAAATTGATTAAGTTTAAAAATGTGAAAACTATATGAATAAATTTGTCTCAAAACTCTTTTTTTATAAAAATATACATATAACATTTTTAAATAAAAGCTTATAAAAAATAGAAGTTAAATTTGCATTTTTAAGATCGTGCTGTTTTCCAAAAGATCAAGAATTACGAATGGAACTCCCCCACCGATGGGTCTCCCGCCGACTTGCTTGCCGTCCGCTGTCTCGCCCGCCACCGTACCCCCCTCCCCAACAACCAAAAACAAAAAACAGGGAAGCGTTAACCACAGGGCCGCCATTGTTGCTGCTTGCTCGATTCCAGTCGATTGACAGGAATGAGATCCCAAAAAATAAAGTTTATTTAGAGGGAGTAGGAAATTGGAATCTGTACCGTGATTCTCATCCACATCTTCTTCCTCGTCGTCCATCTCCTCCTGGCTATCCCAGTCGCTGACATCCCACTCGTCGTCGATGGTGGCAGAGATGAACGAGTCATCCTCGTCGCTGAATGGAAGTTCCAGGGAAGTGGGCCTCTTCTTTGAGTTCTTTCCGCGGACGGGGATAGCTGGCTGGATTGTGGAAATTTAAGGAGCAGCGGCGGTGGAAGCGGTCACGGCCACCGACTCCGCTAATCAGGTCAGGAGCTCCTCTGTTTTTCAGAGGTACGCCATCGCTCAAAATAATTTGTATTATTTAAAAATTTATTTAAATATAATTATGAATCCTATTTTAAATAACATAAATAATAAATCAAATTCTAATAAACTTATTAGTAGTATTTCGAAAAAAATATATTTTTACCAACCCAAACAAAGTGATTCGTAAGTTTACCACTGAAAAAACAGGTTTTGTAAAAATGTCAGCCAACATGTGACTATTATTTTCTTTGTCATTTTATCTCTTTTACGCCTCGGTGGTAAAAATACAAAAATCAAATGTCTATCTGGTGTTTTTGCAAAACCATCGTTTCAATAGCAAATTTTCAAAACACATTATTCCGCTTGTAAACTCCAAAAGTCTCTTTGAAATTACTCCATTTCAAATGTAGGAACATATACGAATTACTATCTTCGTTTCAAAATATAAGCATTTTTAGATTTGAATAAGGTCAAATTTGTTTACTAAAAATAATATTTAAAAAATTTACATAATTTTTAATTAAAAAATATACTTTTTTATGAAAGCTTGTTCATGATGACTTCAAAAAATATAATTTCTGCATGATAAAATATTATTAATTTTAAATTATTAATGGTTAAAATGATAAAAGTTTGATTTAACCTAAAAAATGTTTATATTTTAAAACGGAGAGAGTATATTATTTTGAAACAGAGGAAGTATATTGTAATCAGTTCAATTTCAAATTCCTCCATTTTTAAAAAGGGGCCTTATGAGACCCAAGTCAAAGAAAAAAAAACTAATTATGGGACTACGAGTCTACGACAAATGTCACAATAAACTCTGCACTCGCAAATCACAGCTTCAAGATTTCTCCAACCCACCGCTATGCAAATGTACACGGATGTTCTCCAAGAATCAACCAGAGACAAAAAAATCCTGTTCAGCTAGCCCTGCGCCGCCGTGACCCTGACGTTGAGCCGCCGGAGCCAGACCGAGTGCAGGATCATGTGAAACGCGTCGTACCGCCTTGGCGGGCCACCGTGCACCATGAAGTGGCGGCGCACCACCCGCACCCGCCGCTGCAGCTGGATGTACCGGCGCGGCGAAACGGCGGACAGGATCTCCTTGAGCCGCGGGACGTCGGCGACGCGGACGCGCACGGAGAACGCGTCCCAGTTGAGCACGTCGGCGAACGGCAGCGCGTACTCGCCGTCGTCGACGACGACGGGCACGCACTCGAGGTAGATGGCCTCCGCCAGCCGCGGGCTCGCCACCTCGTACCCGCCGGGGCACAGGCAGAACCGGCTGCGCCGCATCACGTCCGTGTACGACACGCCGCGGGGCAGGTACTCGCTCACCTGCACGTCCGGGTCCTTGCCCTTCCAGTGGTTTAGCAGCACGGGGCGCACGGGCCCGTGGTTGCCGCCCGCGAAGAAGGCGAGGATCGGGCGGCGCGACACCGAGGGGCCGCCCACCTGCCGGTCCACGGCGTCGCTGCGAAGGTTGATCTCCGGCAGCGAGACGTCCTTGGAGGGGTTGAAGCCCTCCGACTTGTTGGCATTGCAGAGCACGCGGATGGAGTTGGAGAAGAGGTGCCCGTTCGCCGATGACACGTATGGCCCCTAATAACACAAATATATAGTTCACTCATGTCAACAAAGCTTCTTAAAGCATGGCAAAAATCATATCGTGGACAACTAAATCAACAACTTCACAAGCTTTCAACAAATTTCGAAATTATTCAGTTGGTGGGTGCTTACCCAGTCATGGCAGGACAGCATGAAGTGATCCGCGCCGAGGCTTCGGTTCCAGAATGGGTACTTGTTCGACACCACTCCGATGTAGTCCGAGATTGTGCTCCGGATCGGGTTCATGTCACGCGAATCCGGCTCGTATATCATCTTGACCATCTTGACTACGCTGAACGGCAGGAAGAAGACGTGGGCGAGATCCGGGTTCCCGGTCCGCATCTGGCTATCCATCTCCATGCTGTATATGAACCTCCCTTCAGTCGAGTATATGCTGCGACACGGCCCGTCGTGGAACACCGGTGGCTCGCCTTCCTCGTAGACGTACACCCTGAACAGCTTCTCCATTTCCAGGTAGCTCCTGCGTCGAACAGCAGAAGAAGCTCGATCAGAAATTCAGAATCAGTGGTGTACTTCGACAAGAATTTTGCAGCTGTCTATATCTACCTGTGAAATGCGTAAGCGTTTCTGTATATCGGTCCAACTGGCACGTAATCTTTGTCGGCCAGAGGCGGCCGATTGTCCTTGTTCTGGATAGCTTCCATTATCGCCGACCGAGCTTTCGCGAGTCCGAGCTCGAGTCGCTCCAACTTTACATCCCTCTTCCTCCACACTTGTTGTGTGACTTGAATTGCGTCGGATGTGCTTTTCTGTCACACAAATTTGATATTAGGATTAATTTGGTAGATGGCATTATAATTTTTTAAAATTTAAAATATGTCATTCTGTCTCACGTGTCATTCAAAGTCTCACTTGTACATGACACGGCAGTGACATATTTCAAAACTTAAAAAATTGTAATGACGTGTATCTAACCAGCCCGTAGTCATAACGCATCATACAAGTTCTAGATTTTCTTTGCAAGCTGTGAGCTACACATAAACAGGATGCCCTTCTTCCATTAGCCCTAGAAGTTTTCACAAGCTAAATGCACTTCCTCAGTTCATGAAGGCAAATTCAGATGCACCGAATACTCGGAGCCAGTCGGCAGAAGCTGCCTGTCCTAATCCCTGAACAATTTCAAGCGCACAAGCAGTAACCAAGTACACAAAAATGGGTCCAGTCGTTTTCATTAACCGATTAATCGCGCCCCCTTGCTATCCTTGTCCACCCACGTCAATTTGTTGAAAGCGACGAATATGTTCTCCCTTGTTTCGTAAACTTCTTGTCACCATCAACAAGCCACGATCATCTCGTCTTCTCCCACAAACAACAACAAATGTTTCTAGGCAGTGGCGGAGCCAATACAACTGACAAGGGGGTTCATCTCCCTTCTTCCTCCTTTGGTCCCCTCTATACCTTTAAAATTTCAATAATTCACTCGTAGATGACACATGAAAAATACGTATAACTAATGATAAATACGTAGGGGCATTTCTTTAATGAGCGGATTATTTGAACATTCTTAAAGTACAATTTTCTTTTTTTTCATTGGGAAAATCTCCACCATTGAATCGAGATAAGACTGGTGCATGTCCACTAGGGTAACATCATAGGATTCGTGTCAGGAAATCTCTCTGGACTGGGCAAGTACAGAAAAGGTAATTAGAAGTAGCCGGGGATGATGTTCTGCTTCTGCCCCAAAAGGTGGAATGATGAGATTGCTAGACATGTCAAAAATCTACATGAAAAAAATTCAAAAGGTGGAAAAACTTGATACTCTCTCTGTCTCAATAGAAGTTTAGTTCTGGTTTTTGTTGACTACAATTTTGATCAATAATTTTTGATATATTTAATTATTTTTAATGGTATAGAGGTAAACTTCATTATTATTATTATTATTATTATTATTATTATTAACTAAACAAAATAATTCGTCAATCACCTTGTGAAGCCAGATAGATGTGATACTACAATCGAAGAGACGATATCTCCAATAAACTAATCAGAAACCAACAAAAAAAAAAGGGAAACCGCAGAAGAACAGAAAACACTGTTACCTTCGCTGGTTCCGGAGCTGGCACGGGTTCGGGAACCGGTGCCTGTCCGACCGCCGCCGGCATGGTCTGTGTGACGGAGATCTCTGGTGCGCCATGGCCCCCGGAGCTCGAGTTGACCCAGGGCAGGAACGACAGCAAGCCCTCACCACCATCGCCACGCTTCACCTCCTCACGCACCTCCTTGCCGGTGTTGTTCCTGCGGCCGCCGGCGGAGTACGAGGTCGAGGTGGCCAGGAGGAGCTCGCCGGCGACGCCTCCGCGGCGCTGCAAGGGTGGTGACGATGATGGCCCAGAGTAGGAGGAAGAAGAAGACAACGACAGGAACCAGCTGGGAGCTTGGGCCCCGCGGTCCAACGCGGCCACGCCCAAGAACGTCACGACCGCGAGGCACGCCGCAGCGGCGTACGCATGTGCGGTGGCCCTGCCGCCTCGGCCGTGCCCGCCCAAGCACGGCGTTGCCCCCGCCGCAGAGAAGCTGTTTTCTCTCATGCTAGCCGAGGTGTCAAGCCACCACACATGCCTCCACCGCAAGGAAGCTAGCTAGCAAGCTCAGAGTCAGAGTTCGATCCCTGCCTTGCGAGGAGTGGTTGCACGCGGCGGCAAGCTTAGGACATGTCCGTTCGAAGACGGCGGCTAGGTTCTTGTGGAGGCGGGCGCCGCAAATCCGCGATGCTTGCCACGGCGACGAAGAAAAGCATGTGTGCGGTGGCTGTGGGTCTGATGGTGACCGCGGAGGAAAAGGTTGGGACTTGGAAGTTGGAAGAAGAGGAAGTGCTAGAAGGGAGATGGGGGCCACTGGATACGCTGAGCTCTGTTTTCTTTAAGGATATATAATTAGTTCTGTAAGCGAGAAGATGGATGTTACTTATGCACTTAGGTCCATTGAGTTATTGAAATTTGCATGGTAATCCAGTGAAACGTCAAATTAAGAGAAAGTTTAATTTCCACCGTGACCGAGGAGGTTGAGGTTCACATGGTATATTTCGTAAATTGGTGTCACATCGTATCGGGTACTAGTAGCGAGCTAAGAGTGCCCATTAAGTATTTGGAGATTTTTTTTGGTGCAAAAAATGTGTTTAAAACGGTCTCCCCTTAAGCACCAAGTTTAAGCATATTTCTTCCTTATATAAGCGTCAGTGTTGCTACAAAGAAGTCCTTTTTTCTTAAACATCAGTACAAGCATTTCCATTGTTATGTCGTAGTTATAAACTAAACCAGCACCGTAAAAACCTGAGAGTCACTCTCTTGCACGTCCGGGTCACCATGATTCGACGACCTGGGCACGGCACGTTCGATACCGTCGAGAGATGCACGAACAACATTGCTACACGTGCGCTTCAGCTTCTCCGCCGTTGAAGCAACCGGTGCAATTTAAATACAACCCACGAGACCGGTGAAACACTGCACTAGTACTACACAACAAACTCGAGGGGCGATCTGCAAAACCGCGCGCCCCTCGCCTGGCAACGGACGCCGAGGCGGGATCTTGGACACGTTCACGCTCCCCTGTCTGCCGGCTGCGTCTGCATGGCGCTGCCCATGCACGCGTCGTGCGGCCGGCCGGGCCGGCCGGCCGCCATGCAAGCCCATGCAGATATACTCTAGCTCCTCTCCTGCGGGTAGAATCAAAGCCACAGGCGTGGCGGACACGTGGGATAGCGCCACGCGAGGCGGCGACACCTGGGCGCCCAGGCCTCGTCTTCAACGCGTGCCCGGCTCCGCGAACGCGAGTTCAATGCGTGTATGCGCGCGGAGTGGAGGACCCGTCGGATGCGGTGGTGGCGAGAAGAACACGCGGCCGCGCGGGGAGCCTGCCATGCAGTGATGCAGGCGTGTCGCCGTGGCCGAAGCGGGGAGCCGGGGAGGGTGACGGCGACGCGGTCGCTTGCTCGTCCGCGTCGGTGGGTGGCGCGCCCGGAGCCGCAGCCACGACCACCGTATGCCTGGTGCTTTTTTTTGTCGGGGTCACTACGTAGTGAGATAACTACGGAGTACTTCCTCTATTTTTAAATTATTTTATCGTTAAATTTTTAATATTCATTTTAGTTATTTATTTTATTTAAAAATTATAAATTAAAATTCAAGTAATTTTAATGACAAAGTAAATTATAACAAACTACTATCTCTGTTTTTAAATTTTACTTTTTAAAAAAGCACATTTTTTTTCTATATATACACAGTAAAATATTTTCAACAAAAATAAATTAGACTACGCGCATATAAAAAATACACACAGAGTTAAACTTTTTTACAAATTTGACGAACGAAATCTCATCACAGACACTCTTTATAAATCTAATGAATGGGCTCTTTCAGATCTGTCAGATCTTAAGCCCATACATACCATTCTTAGTTATCAAAACACAACTACTCGAAATAAAAATATGAAATGCAAAGAAAGTTATTGAAAAACAAAATACAACAATATGAAATTAATATATTTATTTCAAATCTAAATAAAGTTGTTAAAACAAATTTGTCATTAAGCAGCACAGCGTCCGTGGGCGTCACGTGCGGGTAGGCTGGCGAGTTTTGATTTGCCTCCGGGTTCTGGTTCGCTTGAACGTTCATCAAAACTTTTATTTTTCTTTTAAAATCATGTTTTTTTGAGACGTCCTAAACAAGTTTTAATCTATATCTATATATCTATATATATTTCTTAAAAAACATAATTTTTTTCTATGTACACACAACTAAACATTATCAACAGAGATGAGTCAGACTATGTGCACATGAAAAAATGCATATAAAATTATCTTTTTTTTTTTACAAATTTAATAGATGAAATATCTTCACAATACTTCTACAAATCTAAAGAACGAGCTGAGGTGAATAGACACCTAAAATAATTTTTAAAAAATCAAACTCGATAAACTGTCAGACCACCGGAGTCTTCGGTAATGTGCTGGATACTCCGGTCACCGGAATGTCTGGTAATTTACCGGAACCTCTGGTAAACCTGGAACTTGAACGAAATTTAAATCTAAGCAAGTTTTAGCAAAATTTTGAAAATTTCACTTGAATCAAAAGATTGCAATATGATATGGGAACTAGATCTAAGCAATTAGACAAGCTAGAAACTAGAGAGCAAGTAGATCAGAGCAAATCTATGAAAATGAGACACAAGAACAATATGAATTTGCAAGTATGTAAAGAACATGAAGAGACACAAGATTTTACTTCAAAGTTTGAGTTCGCAAAGGAACTCTATGTCTCCGTTGAGAGGTCCAAAAAAAACCGAATCTCGCTCGATCCTTTCTCTCACTCAACCAACCACAAAGGTGAGGTTGAGTTCTTACTATCAAGTTCCTTTCGAGAAGGGAGAACAAACTTCTCAAGACATCACCACACAATTTGGAAGCTCCCGGGCATGCCTAGCCGTCTAGGAGCAAAAGCTCCAAGAGAAATGAACTCAAGTCAAAGCTCGACGATGCCTCAAATGCTCAATAGGCGTAGAATCACTTCTCTCTTAAATCCTAGCTCAAATCTTACAAGCTTAGGCCTTGAAAGGGAGTGGGAGAGTGTTTTTAAGCTAAAGAGAGTGCTTTTCGAGTGTGAGTCGCGCATCTTTTGACGTGGGGCTGAGGGGTATAAATACCCCGACTCCAAAAAGTAGCCGTTGGGACCACTTTCTGACTGACCGAAGACTCCGGCAAAATGCCGGAACCTCCAGCAACACGCCGGAACCTTTGGTAAGGCCTCTCGGGTTGGCTCTGGGTTAAGCCACCAGAGTCTTCGGTAATGTACCGGACACTCCGGTAGGCCCCCTCGGGTAAAGGCTTGTCAGGACACCGGAGTCTCCGGCAACTTGCCGGATACTCCGGTAGGCCCTCTCAAGTTCAACCTGCTAAACTACCGGAGTCTCGGATTTTGGTAAGATTTGAGTATTTTTGGCACTTTGAGACCACAACTTGAGTCCCTCTTGATAGTACGACGTATCTAGACTCAAAAAATGATAAAAGATAATTTGCTTCCATGAGAAAAGGCTCTGTGACTTGATCCATGAAAATTTGAGGGTCTTCCTTTTTCTTTCAACATTCTTTTCTTCTTTTTGAAACGTTCGCGCTGTTAACACACTTAACAAATGTCATTACCTCTTTGAATAGTTCGGCATCATCCACCAAAACCCACTAGAGGGCCTAGATGCACTTACAATCTCCCCCTTTTTGGTGATTGATGACAACACATTCAAAGTTTCAAAAAGAATGATAATCAATAATTTTAGATGCTTGTGATATAGAAAGCTCCCTCTAAATTTGTGTAGGACTTGAATTCTATATTTTGGCATTGACAATCCAAAATATTAAAATGTGAAAGCTCCCCCTATATCTAAGCATCCGTGGGGTGCAACAAGTATGCAAGTATGTTGAGTAAAAAAATAACAATTCACCAATACACCACCACATATCATAACCAAATATAGAGAACAAATAGAGTTATTACAAACCACAAATCACAGTCTTATACGAATACTCATACAAATCTTATATGTCCATCATTACAATAATATAAGCCTCAAAGATAAAGATAGATGACATAATGGATATCTTCTCCCCCTTTGGCATCACATCACCAAAAAGAGAAAAGAATATAAAGTAATAGCTCAAGGAGTGGCGTCGCTATCTTCATCTCCTTCCTCATCATCAGCTTTTTCTTCATCACCTTCTCCTTCGCTTTCTCCCTCGGCAGCTGCAATGTCCTCTCCACCTTCTTCCTCACTTGCTTCGGCTCCACTCTCTTACTCATGTTCTTGAGTCAACCGTTGAGCATAGGCAAGAGGATCCCAAGGATTGTCAAAGATAAGAGGAGGAGAGAAACCTGGATACCGGCGGAGAGGAGAAAGGTTGATGTTAAGATGAGAGGCAATCCGATCTTGTCTTGCCCCTAAAGTTTGAAATTGCTCTCGGGTCTCACGGTGATGCTCTCTAATTTCGATAGCGTTGTGAGTACACACGCTAAAGACTACCTTGAGAGCCTGAGCAATGAAGAAAGAAAAAGAAGACTTACGGTACTTCTTCTTGGAAGCACCGTGAGAAATATGTGTGGAAGGCTCATTAAAAAAAGAATCACCTCTAGAAGATGGAGCTGCTGCATGAGAAGTAGCTCCAATGGATATCCCAGTGGCCCGAATGCGATAAGAATTGTGCTTCACCTCACAGTAAAGTCGACCATTGAGCAAAGAGTGGATCATATACATGATATAGGGAGCATAGCTGCAACTTCGGATCGGTGTGGTAGATGTCACAATGATTTTCTGGAAGATGAAATCAAAAACACTGAAACCACCTCGAGTGACATCTATGTCTTGCATCCAGTAGAGCAAGTTCCTTGCCATCTGCATAACACTCGAGGCATCTCCAAACCGAGGACACAAGGTGACATGGAACAGGGAATTGAGATACTTGAAGAAAAGTATCATCCCGTGCACCTTCCCAAGACTGACGGGTCCAAGTCTTTCATCATAGAGAAAGGCTATCTCCCCATCAAGAAGAACCCGCTCAAAATGAATCTTGTGCTTTTCCAAGTCTTCCTGATCAAAACCAAAATAAGCAGCAAACTGTGAGTAGGAGACCTGGTAGTGATTGCCCTCTAGTGCCCAGTGGAGAATAGGCTTATCTCCATCTCTGTAAATCTAGAGAGTAGTGTAGAACTAAGCAATAATTTCTTCACACCAATTTTGCTTGAGCCCCATGATGTTCTCGCAACCCTTCTGTTCACAAGCCTCAATAATCTGATCAAAAGTAAGATCCTCGGTTGCACTCATGTAACTCCAATCTATCCACTTCATAGGAATTGTTCTTACCTTCTTATCCACAATCAAAGACTTATACCAATCCATGTGGAAGAGGTTATGAAATCTGTAATCAGCACAACAGATTGTCTCTCCAAAGAATAAGGATTGGTGTACCTTTTGGTGATTAAATCATGAGAACCCTTCATATAGCTGATAGGCTTCTTTGGATACTCAAAACGTTCTCGATTCCCAAACTTAGGATCTGTCACAGTGTAGTGTACCTTGGTACTCAAAAGATGAGGAGCAAACTGATCATCAAAAGTAGTGCCTTGCTCACTAGCAACTCCCTTGCCCTTATCAGGACCACCTCCGGTACTCCTCCTAGGAGGCAAAGTAGAACCACGAGGAACATCCCGAATCACACTCCCTCCTGACTGTGATCCGGTTTGCTTCTTCGAAGCTGCAACCTTGCCAACAGCCTTCCGCTTGCGCTTCGGGTGTTCTTCTTCATCATGATCACTTTGAATTTCTGGCTCATCTTGAGGTGGAAGCCCTCTCCTATCACGACCCGTCTGTCAACAAAAGAGAGTAGAAGCACCACTAAGAACAATGACAAGAAAGGCCAAAGGAGGTAAATGCAATTGCACAAGTTCACAGATGACTGGACTCTCCGGTAACATGCCGGACTCTCCGGTAACCGGAGTCTCCGGTAAAGAGACGGACACTCCGATCCACCGGATCCTCCGGCAGATTGCCGGACACTCCGGTACCCCGCGTTCTTGACAAGAATCGACAAGATCTCCCTAACCATCCGGGGCATTAAAATCAAACTTTTGGCATTGCAAGAATACACCAAAAGACATTGATTCACCAAAGGAAATCCCCTAGAACGGCCTATGGAGAGAGATCGGGAAAAGATGGATTTTGAATGAAATACCTCGTTTTTGCTTCGATTCTTCGGAGAAAACGATGGAGAAGGCAAGAGAAGACTTCAAGGAGCCTTGCACTTGAATCCTTCGCAAAAACTCAGCCCGATCCGATTTCGTGGAGGTGGCGATTTTGGAGAAAGAGGGTGCACGAGTGGCTCTCGAGGAAAATGAGGAATGAGCCGTTGAAGGTAGGACCACGAAGTTTAAATACTTCTAGGTCCACCGGACACTCCGGTAAGGTGCCGGAGTCTCCGGTCACCGGAACCTCCGGCAAATGGTCAGAGTCTCCGGTGGCCCTTCTCTGTTTCGGCCTCAACAGTCCGTATATATATATATATATATATATATATGGACATATTAGACACTTTGTCATATAGTGATCAGCAACAATCAACATTCAAAGCAATGATCACTTATAACAAAGTTTTGGTCCTAAGACCAAGAACGATGAAATTTTTTGAAAATCACTCAACATTTTCACAACATCTTTTGTTTCACAAGCAAATTGAGAATAGCATTCAGATGTGCATTACTTCAAACCACATTTCGAGAATCAATGATATTAAGCTCACTCCTAAGCTCACAAAAACGCTTCTCATCTAGTGGCTTGGTAAAGATATCAGCTAGTTGTGCTTTGGTGGGTACATGGTATATCTCAATATCCTCTTTGAGTGTATGATCTCTTAAGAAATGGTGTCGGATGTCTATGTGCTTTGTGCGGTTATGATCACAAAGATTATTAGCAATTTTTATGGCACTCTCATTGTCACATAGGAGAGGAATTTTGTTTTCAAAGTAACCAAAGTTCTTTAGGGTTTGCCTCATCCATAACAATTGGGCACAACAACTACCCGCATCTATGTATTCGGCTTCGGCGGTGGATAGAGCAACGGAGTTTTGTTTCTTAGAGGACCAAGATACTAGGGATCTTCCCAAAAATTGGCAAGTCCCTGATGTGCTCTTCCTATCCACTTTGCATCCGGCATAATCCGCATCAGAATATCCAATAAAATTAAAAGTGGAAACCTTTAGATACCAAAGCCCTAGGTTGAGTGTGTGAACTAAATATCTTAAGATTCTCTTTACGGCCCTTAAATGGCTCTCCTTAGAAGCGGCTTGAAATCTTGCACACATACACACACTAAAGATGATATCGGGCCTAGATGCACAAAGGTAAAGCAAAGACCCAATCATGGTGCGATATACCTTTTGGTCCACCGCTTTTCCACCGAAGTCAATATCAAGATGACCATTTGTCCCCATAGAAGTCTTGATAGGCTTAGCATCCGCCATCTTGAACTTCTTGAGAATGTCATGGGTGTACTTAGTTTGACTTATGAACGTCTCTTCCTTGAGTTGTTTGACTTGAAAGCCGAGGAAGAATGTCAACTCTCCCATCATTGATATCTCAAACCTCTTCGTCATAGTTTTACTAAACTCATCACAAAAAGTTTTGTTAGTGGAACCAAATATTATGTCATCGACATAAATTTGGCACACAAATAAATCTTTATCAACTCTTTTTGTGAAGAGAGTGGAGTCGGCTTTTCCAATAGTAAAACCACTTTTAATAAAAAAATCTCTAAGGCATTCATACCATGCTCTAGGAGCTTGCTTTAGCCCATAGAGCGCCTTATGGAGTTTATAAACGTGGTTAGGATACTCATCATTTTCAAAGCCCGGTGGTTGCTCCACGTACACTTCTTCTTTGATAGGCCCGTTGAGGAACGCACTTTTCACATCCATTTGATATAGCATGAAATCATAGTAAGTAGCATAGGCAAGTAATATACGAATTGACTCAAACCTAGCTACAGGGGCAAAAGTTTCATTGAAATCCAAACCTTCAACTTGTGAATAACCTTTTGCCACAAGTCTTGCCTTGTTTGTTGTCACGACTCTATGCTCATCTTGTTTATTGCGGAACACCTATTTAGTGTCCACAACATTTTGACTTGGACACTTCACCAAGGACCAAACTTCATTCCTCTTGAAGTTGTTCAACTCTTCTTCTATGGCCATCACCCAATCTGGATCACGAAATGCATCTTCTACCCTAAATGGTTCCAAAGAGGAAACAAAAGAGTAATGTTCACAAAAAGTAGCGACTCGTGATCTAGTGGTTACCTCTTTTTCAATATCACCAAGAATGTTGTCCACGGGGTGATCTCTTTGGATACTTTAATGAACTCTTGAGTGTGACACTTTAGGTCTTGATTGATCTTGTTCTTCTTCTTCATCTCCCCCTTGATCATTGCCCTCTTCTTCTTTTTCTTGGGCTTCGTCTTGTGTTGGTGGTGATGTTTCATTGGAGGATGAATCATCTTGGATATCTTGTGGATCACGTGGACGCACATCACCAATTGCCATCCTTCTCAATACATCACATAGAGCTTCTTCATCATCTAAAACATCAAGATCAACTTGCTCTACTTGAGAGCCATTAGTCTCATCAAACACCGCATTACACATGACTTCAACTAAACTGTTGTTTTTTTTAAAGACACGATAGGCACGAGTGTTTGAATCATAACCAAGCAAGAAACCTTCGTCCGCCTTTGAAGAAAACTTGGATGATTTGTGTTTCTTGTTGAGAATATAACACTTGCTTCCAAAGACACGAAAGTAAGAGACATTTGGTTTCTTACCGGTTAGAAGCTCATAGGGGATCTTCTTCAAGATCTGATGAAGATAGAGTCGGTTAGTTGCATGACAAACCGTGTTCACCGCTTCGACCCAAAAACGATCGGAGGTCATGTATTCATCAAGCATGGTTCTTTTCATCTCTATGAGAGTGTGGTTCTTCCTTTCGGTAACCCCATTTTGTTGAGGGGAGTAGGGTGTCGAAAATTCATGCTTGATGCCTTCTTCATCAAGGTACTCCTTTACTTGAGTGTTCTTGAATTCACTTCCGTTGTCACTTCTTATCTTCTTGACTTTCAAGCCGAATTCGTTTTGAGCTCTTCTCAAGAACCTTTTGAGTTCTCTTTGAGTTTCACTCTTATCATGCAAAAAGAACACTCAAGTCAAACGAGAATAATCATCAACAATTACAAAACCATATTTATTACCACCAATGTTTATGTAGGCTATTAGACCAAAGAGATCTATATGAAGCAATTCCAATGGCCTTGTTGATGTCACGATGTTCTTGGCGGGATGTGGCACTCCAACTTGTTTTTCAGCTTGATATGCTCCACACGGTTTATCTTTTTCAAACACAACATTAGTTAGTCCTAGAATGTGACCGCCTTTTAGAAGCTTATTAAGATTTCTCATTCCAACATGGGCCAGTCTCCTATGCCATAACCAACCTATGTTGAACTTTACAATTAAGCATGTATCAAGTTGAGCCTTATCCTTTGAAAAATCAACGAGATAAAGCTTTCCCTTTAACACACCCTTAAAAGCAATTGAGTCATCTCTCCTTCTAAAGACCGTCACTCCCTTATTAGTGAACAAACAATTGTAGCCCATCTCACAAAGTTGTGAGACAGACAACAAATTGTAGTCCAAAGAATCAACAAGCAAAACATTAGAAATTGAATGCTCGGTTGTGATACCAATTTTAGTATAACCTCGCACTCTTCCTTGATCGTTGCCACCAAATGTAATGGTTTCTATTTCATCCTCATTCTTTTGATATGAGGTTAACATCCTACTCTCTCGGTCATATGATTAGTGCATCCATTATCTAGCACCCAACTTGATCCACCAGAGGAGTACACCTACAAAACAAGTTTAAGCCTTGTTTTTAGGTACCCAAATTTGTTTGGGTCCTTTCACATTACTCACAAGAGTCTTGGGCACCCACACACAAGCTTTTGAGTTCTTGTTGCGTGACCCAACATACTTAGCAATAATTCTATCATGCTTATTTTTCATAAGAATATATGATGCATCAAAAGTTTGAAATAGCATGGGCATCGAAATAGAAGCATTAGTATAAGAATCATAAGACTTTGAAAGATCATTGGTGACTTTGATCTTGGCTTGCTTCTTTTGGTAAGTTCCCTCTTTTGTGAACTTTGAAATTCATAGCCATTCTTCATTTCTCTTGCAATTTGGTTACCGCCATGAACATAGCCAATCTCATCCTTCACATGAGGACGCCTTGTGTTTAAATATGCACTTCCTGCATATTCAACTTTCTTACCATCAAGCTCTTGCTTCTTTTGTTTAACTTGCGCTTTCAAAGTTTTCACTTGATCTTTCAAGTCATGAATCAATTTAACATCAGTAGCACAAGCTTCAATATCAACATTTTTACATCTAACGCAATTTTTGGAAGCTTTAGTTTGACTAGATGCCTCTTTAGGTTTAGAGTTAGACTTAAGAGTATCAAATTGCACTTCAAGTTCTTTATTAGTCTTTTTCAAAGCCTCATAGTCTCCTTGAAGAGCACTTGAACTCTCGAGACTTTTGCAAGTCTCCTTGCATGAAGCAAAGTTGTTTGGCTAACTCTTCGTTTTTATTCTTTTCATGAGTTAAGAGATCCTCAAGCTCAAGGTTTCCCTTCTTTTCAAGAATGAGTAAGTCTTCTTGACTTTCAAGGATCTCATCCCTCTCAACAATTTGATCCATAAGCTTCTTAATTTTAGTGATAGCATTTTTACTTAAACCTTTAAGCAAAGCTTCATCATCACTATCACTTTCTTCTTCCTCATCACTACTAACATACTTATGAGGAGGGTTAGATTTGGTTTTTACCTTACGCTTGCCCTCCTTAGCCATCAAGCATGTATGAGTAGTGCTCTTGCTTTTCTTAGAGTTGGTAAAGAGAGATTTACTTGATGAGGATTCTTTGATGGCAAATGTAGCAACACCTTCATCATCCGAGTCGGAACTCTCCTCATTTGAGTCCCACTCCATGCCAAGATGTGCTTCACCGGAATACTTCTTTTTGAGGAACTTCTTGTCCTTGTTGAAGTTCTTCTCCTTTTTCTTCTTGCCATCATCTTCTTGTTTTTTCTCCTGTGGACAGTTAGCAATGAAATGTCCATACTTACCACAATTGTAGCACACTCTTTTTTCTCTTAACTTGGAGTTGTCTTTCTTCTTGTCATCACGATAGTTGCGCTCTTTTCTCATGAATTTCTTGAATCTTTTGATAAAGAGCGCCATGTCCTCATCATCAAGATTGGAGCTCTCATCTTCATTACTTGAGCTCTCTTAAACAATCTTCTTGCCTTTGCTCTTCTTGCTAGCCTTGAGAGCTATATCATGATTCTTTGTGCTTGATGTGCCCTTTGCCAAACTCTTCATATATTGGGCTTCCTTCTCCATCATCTCATGGTTGATAATTTTTTCAAGCACTTCATCGGGAGTCATCCTCTCGTAGTTAAGGCTCTCACGAATTAGTGTACACAAGGTTGTGTTCCTAACCGTGTAAGCCCTAATCATATTCTTCACAACCTCATGATCGCTCCAATTCTTGCTTCCATAGGCTCTAATCTTGTTGACTAGAATCTTGAGCCGGTTGTGCATCTCTTGTGGAGTCTCATTGTCTTCCATCACAAATCTTTCCAATTCTCCCTCAATCATCTCAATCTTGGCAATTCTTATGGTCTTGCTGCCTTCACGAGCAACTCGAAGTGTATCTCAAATCTCCTTTGCCGAGTTCAACCCATCAACCTTGTTGAACTCATCTTGATTAAGCGATGAGAGAAGAACCGTCACTGCTTGAATATTTCGGTAGAGATCTTGTTCTTGTTCTGGAGTAAGTTTTTCATCGTCATCACTATCCGGATATTCAACACCTGTACAAACAATATCCCAAATGCTCGAGTGAAGGAAAAATAGGTGATACTTCATGTTGTGCCTCCACTTGGTATAATTCACCCTATCAAATTGAGGTGGTTTACCAATGGGTAACGACAAGAAGTTTGCGTTAGAGTTAAAACTAGAATAATTAAAAAAAGTTTGAGTATAGTCCTTCTTATCTCCTTTCCCCTTTTTCTTCTTCTTCTCCTCTTTGCTCCTCCTCTTGACACGTAAGGAAGATTCTGCACCATTGTCACTTGCGGCGGAGTGATCAACCACTTCTTTTGATTTTCCGCTCTTTGAACTTGCACCTTTTTCAACGTTCGACATCTTCTCTCCAAGCGGTTAAGCTCGATTCAGAGAGTTAGGTTCTGATACCAATTAAAAGTTGCCTAGAGGGAGGTGAATAAGCAACTTAAAATAATTCTTGAAAAATCAAACTCGATGTGCCGGATACTCCGGTCACCGGAATGTCCGATAATTTATCGGAACCTCTGGTAAACCTGGAACTTGGACGAAATTTGAATCTAAGCAAGTTTTAGCAAGATCTAGCAAATTTCACTTGAATCAAAAGATTGCAATATGATATGGCAACTAGATCTAAGCAATTAGACAGGCTAAAAACTAGAGTAAGTAGATCGGAGCAAATCTATGAAAATGAGACACAAGAACAATATGAACTTGCAAGTAAGTAAAGAACATGAAGAGACACAAGATTTTACTCCGAAGTTCGAGTTCGCAAAGGAACTCTACGTCTCCGTTGAGACGTCCACAAAGAACTAGATCTTGCTCGATCCTTTCTCTCGCTCAACCAACCACAAAGGTGAGGTTGAGTTTTTAATATCAAGTTCCTTACGGGAAGAGAGAACAAACTTTCCGGGACATCACCACACGATTTGGGAGCTCCCGGGCACGCCTAGCTGTCTAGGAGCAAAAGCTCCAAGAGAAATGAACTCAAGTCGAAGCTCGACGATGCCTCAAATGCTCAATGAGTGTGGAATCACTTCTCTCTCAAACCCTAACTCAAATCTTACAGGCTTAGGGCTTGGAAGGGAGTGGGAGATTGTTTTTGAAGCTCAAGAGAGTGCTTTTCGAATGTGAGTCGTGCCTCGTTTGAAGTGGGGCTGAGGGGGTATAAATACCCTGGCTCAAAAAAAATAGCTGTTGGGACCATTTTCTGACTGACCAGAGCCTCTGGCAAAATGCCGGAATCTCCGGCAACCAGAGTCTCTGGCAACACGCCAGAACCTCCGTAAGTCCTCTCGGGTTGGCTTTGGGTTAAGCCACCGGAGTCTCTGATAATGTACTGGACACTCCGGTAGACCCCCTCAGGTAAAGGCTTGCCAGGACATCGGAGTCTCCGACAACTTGTCGGATACTCCGGTAGGTCCTCTCGGGTTCGACCTGTTAAACTACCAGAGTCTCAGATTTTGGTAAGATTTGAGCATTTTTTGGCACTTTGAGACCACAACTTGAGTCCTCTTTGATAGTACGGCGTACCTAAACTCAAGAAATAATAAAAGATAATTTGCTTCCATGAGAAAAGGCTCCGTAACTTGATCCATGAAAATTTGAGGGTCTTCTTTTCTCTTTCAACATTCTTTTCTTCTTTTTGAAACGTTCGCACTGTTAACACACTTAACAAATGTCATTAGCTTTTTGAATAGTTCGTCATCATCTACCAAAATCTACTAGAGGGCCTAGATGCACTTGCACGAGCTCTTTCAAATCTCTCAAATTTTTGGGCCCACACAAAACCATAGATAGTTAACAAAATACAAATATCTAAAAAAATATATGAGATCCAAAGAAAGTTATTGAAAAATAAAATAGAACTACTCGGAATAAATATATGAGATTCAAAAAAAGTTTTTAGAAAACAAAACAAATTCAATTCGGATCGTCTAGTGAAAACAAAATAAAAAAAGTATATTTGAATAATTAATTTGTATTTAACTTTTTATGGTAAAGAATGAGAAACTTGAAATTTTAATATTAATATTTTATTTTCTTAGGCCTTATTTGGAACAGAAGAAAAATTCCTATTTCAGTATTTTTTTTTGTAAAATTGAATTGATTTCTGTAAAATTTCTGCATTTCAAACGAAATCTTAAATTAATATTTTCGTTTAGACCGTGGCGTTAGCACGGGTATCAGGACTAGTTATTTAAATTGTTGACTTCTGACATCAACTTTAATTATTCATCTTATTAAAAAAAATATATTACAATTTGTAAAATTATTAGTTATATTTTAAATACCACTAATGATAAAACAAATAATAATAAAAATATTTATAATGAATAATTTTTTGAATAAGATGAATAGTCAAAATTGATGTAAAAAATTATCGGCATTAATAATTTAAAAACAAAAGAAGTATATGATATTTATAAAAAAAATTATAAATAATATGAATAATTAAAATTAATGTTAAAAGTTACCGATAACAATAATTTAAAAATAAAGAGAGTAGGTATCTTCGCCTATTCGAATCTATTTTAAATTTTACGGATAACTATATTTAGAAGACAATGGACTCTCCACACATGTACACCCCGGAGATAACAACGCACAGCTGACGCGTGCAACTTACGTTAACACGTCATTTCATTTCCTCCCGGCGCACGCAATTCTCCCAATTTTTTTATAGATTAATTTGATGAATGTTATTAAATTTTTTAAAATTTAAAATATGACATTATGTCTTATATGTCATCTAGCAAAGGTCTATTCTATTTATAAGTGACACAGTGATATTATATTTTTTAAATTTGAAAAATTGTAATAGTATATATCTATCTGACCCTTTTTATACCCTCATGCAAGAACTAATCTATAGTATCTATATTTGTACAAACTATTAACTATCAAAACTGAATTCTTATTATGTCATATCAAATTTTTTTTCGCCGTTTGATTATGAGGCTCTAATTAATCTTGACCGTTTATTCAATATTCTTCATTTAACTTATTTTGTTTCTTTCCCTTTATCTTTCACGGACTGCCATCTATTTTTTAATTCTCGCCTTCTGTGCTCAATCTAACCCTCCTCTTCCTCCATCCACTCACATTTTTCTATTTGATCCGTGGCGGCACCCATGAATGTTTCATTTAAATTTTATTAATAAAAGCTAATAAAACTTTGAAATTTTAAACTAATTTGATTAATCATCATATCTGTGAGCTCAAATAAATTTTATTAAATAGTTCTCATTTTGTATCTATTACGATCATTTCAGTCGCGATTTTACAAGCGAATCCGTACGGGTCTATAGTTGTTCGTTCACTTCTGACAGCACGGGCCGACGATCCGGCACGCCTTCTTGCTGCTCTGGCCTTTCCCGCCGGCCCACCCCCGCAGCTTCCGGAGCAGCCTGGGCCGTCCGCCGCCCGCCGCCGCGAACCCGCCCAGGCACGACGGCGGCTCGCCCTCCACGCTGCGGCGCGGTGGCGGGCCTGACGACGCCGAGGACGAGGATGATGAAGAGGCGGCCTTGCAGAGCAGCACCTCCTTGCTGGGCGCCACCTCCGCGACCACTGTCTCCCCCTTCTTCAGCTCCTGTTCCTCCTCCTGCGGAGGGTCAGGGTCCGCGCCGTCGATGGCCACCGTGCCGAACCCGCCGGCGTCGTCGGCGGCGGCGGCGGTGTCGCTGAGCAGGAGTTCGTGTTGCAGCCACGCGGTGATCCAGCCGAGGTAGATCATCTCCTCCATGTCGGAGGCCCACCGGTCCCGGAGCGCCTCCAGCCCGTCCACCAGGTCACGGCCGCTCGACAGCTTCCGCAGGCTTCTCTCCACGGCCACCTCCACGATCTGCGAATGCACGCAAAGAATTATAAGCAACTTGATCAAATCAATCAGTTGCTTTCTTCAACCGACAAAAAATCAATCAATTTTGGAGATCAAACTGATGCGAATGGCACGAAAAGATTTGTTTGTTAATCGGGCACCTCATTGTTCGCTCCCTTTTGCTCCTGCAGCTGCAACGTCAGCTGCTTCATCTCCTCCAGGCACAGCTCAAATTCCTCGCACCTTCTCGCTACCAGGGCGTGTTTGGCATCAAGCGCCAGGATCCTCTCCCCGACGACATCCGAGTCCTGCTTCCTCCTCTTCGCCATCTTCTTCAGCTTGCTCTGCAGCCCGTCGAGCCTGCCTTGCACAGCCGCAAACTCTTCCGCACGGGTGCGGATCTCCACGGAAGCCGCTTCCAGCTGCTGGTTCCGGGACTCCAGCAGCTCCAGCTTCATGCCCAGGCACATGATCTGCATCTTCTGGTACGCCGATTCCTGCTCCTTCATGTCGCAGTAGTCGTGGAACTGGGTCTCGATGCCGCAAGCTCTCTCCTCGAGGCCAGACACCAAGCGCTTCAGGGTTGCCAGCCCATCAGCCATTGCCACATCATTATCCTGTACCTTGCTCACAACATCATTATCCTGCACCTTGCTGACACCAACTTCTGCTTCATCCCCGCTGGCTGCTGTCTCCATGAGTTCTTGAGCATTTGAAGTCTGCCTTGAAAATTCGCTGATCAGGAATCTACCTGCAGTGCTGCAGGCATTCTCTGATTGAGCCAACTTTCTTGATGCCCGACGAGTAGACTCCATTTCTTGTTCCTCCTCTTCTTGACAGGTTGAACCGTATGATGGATGATCAAATTGAACTGAACAATCAGATGTGTCTGTGTAACTGAACCTATTTTCTCCCCTCTTTGTTATGAGGTCAGAGATAAAAGAACCAGCCAGGGGAAAAGCCAGAGGAAGGGCAATCCTTAGAAGCAGATTCTTGATGTCCTCTGCCATCTTACTTTCCGTTTAGAAAATTTCATTCATTCATATGGTCCCAATGAAACATCCCATTAAGTATATATGTTCTCGTATACCGAGGTTGTTACTTAGCTTGCTTTGCCTTCAGGGCTAAACGATGCTATGTTTTCTTCAGGTGTTTAACCATTAACAGTTTGTGTGGTAAAGCTTTGGTCAAGAACAGGAGAAGGGTATAGGTTGGATGCTTCTAAACATACCATTGATCTTGCTTCACACTAGTACCTTTGAGTAAAGAGACAGCTGGAGTTTGAAAGAAGTAGGATGCAGGAAAACATCTTTATCTTTCAGAGCAAGATTAGTATTGTTCCAGATCAAGAGAAGAATAAACTTTGCATGCAGAGGATGCAAAGGCTTCCCTGTTTACTAAAACATCGTCTATGATCATCTGCTCTATGCGGCATGGAACCTTCCATAACATTTCAAAAGAATTATCTATAACAGTAGGTTGATAACAAAAAATTCAATATAGTACTACTATCTTTCCTTCAAGGGAAACGTACATGTGCTGAAAAGTATACTACCAATCATCCACAGAGAGAAAAGGTTGGTCAGATGGATAAAATATACCCATTTGCTTCTGTCTGCTAGATGAAAGTCCTCTTGCATTTTTCCATTTTTTTCTGAAAATTTATTGTTGCATTAATGTTTTTGTTTTGGACTAACGCATATGCATTCATATTTTCGGTGAATTATATGTTTTGAAGAGAAAAATGTATTTAGTGGCATCAATCATGAAAGTCTTATGGATTAAGTTGTAATTATACATTGAGTTGTAAAGATTGAAAGATCAACATATTTAATGGTAAGACGGAAATCTTTTGCTCGTGGCCTCCAAAATCCTGAATTTCCATCCTAATGTCAGGCTACCTTTGGATTGCTGGAAGATATCAGACAATCTTCACAGGTTTTTGATTTCGTTTGAACCGCTAAAACCGTTCGGGATCGGTTCGACGAAAACCGATCAAAAACCAGTCCAAATCAAAAATCAAAATTTGAATGAAGTGCTACAGTGAACCGAGTGATTTTTCCGGTTTATCAACCGGTTATTTCTTTGGTTTTATTAGTTTTTAGTTTCAAAGTTTGAAACCCGCCGGTTTACCTTTCGGTTTTACCGGTTTATCGATCGATTTTATCAGTTTTTGGTATTTTGAAATTTTAAAAATTTTACAAATTTTTAAAACAAAAACCAGTCGTTTGGTGAAACTGGACCGGACCAGTTTCACCGAAAACTGTAAAAATAGACTGGTTTTTGTAAACCCTGAATCTTCACTATGCGCCAGTTGCAGGCTTTGTGCAGACAAGTCCAAATATCGGTCCCCATGAAGCAATGTATATGATCACCACACTTACCCGATGGACTCTGTTTGATTGACAGTAGCTCAAATCCAGCTATGGCAAAGAAAGAACATTTAATTATGAATAGGAAAACCTAGGGAAGAGTTGACAAATAATAGGAAACATTCAATTTAAATGATGTGGAAGTGAAGGGCAGTTTACCTCAACAGTTGCATTAGTTGGAATTTCTTGGATGCCCTTCTTTCCATATGCCAATTAAGGAGGAACGATGAGCAATCTCTGAAACATTTTAGAGTACAATCATTGACGTTGTTATTTTACCTAGAATTGAATTATGGAGAAATTATTTAAGTTCATCCTGGTTCATGGAGCTAGCATTTCGAAACATATTACGCATAAGCAGAGCCAAATCATTTTATTTTTGCATTTACTGACCTGGCCTCCAACTTTCATGTCCTCACCAAGATCCTGGCCTTTTTAAAACATTGCCTCTCAGAAAATCCAAAATCAAACCCATGTAGCTGTGCACATAAAAAGACTTCTGAAAGCCAGCAAATATAAAATAAGTGAAACTCAGATTATGAGTTACAGTATGATAAGTTTATAAATAAAGGCCCCCCTTTGGCCACTGGCGGAGCCAGCTCTAGAGGCAAGGAGGGGTCAGATTAAAGGGGTCAGACTTCTGAAAGCCAGCAAGTGATTTATTGTAATTTTCTTCTCCACAATCTTCAAATGCTCAAAGAAATTTGCAAACCAAGGAGGGGCCAGAGCCCCGGCTGGCCTGAACGTGGCTCCGCCACTGCCTTTGGCTTTGGTAGAAATTCTCATCTCTCTATGAGAAGTGATTCTCTAACGAGATGTGATTTTTTGAGTCTCTAGTATAAACTCTTAGTGAGTGAGAGAGAGAGGGGTTGTGGTAGGGAATTTCGGCTAACACCTTTACTAGGCGAGGTTATCCCCAAAACACCATTAGTAAGGATACATCCAGACAATACCACTACTAAGATGGTTTCTAATTAATCACCCACCTACCATTATCCCTCTTTCCCCACCTTTTTTTTTATTTTTCTCCTTATTCCAATTATAAAGATCCACTTTACTCCCTCAGTAATTCATTTTATCTCCAACACCCTATTTCAAATTTTTGTCGCACTTCTAACAAATTGTCATAACAGCTCAATTTTTGTTAAAATGATATGATTTTTTAGACTGAAATGGTTGACATAAAATAATCATGAAATAAAATTTATATCCCTAGTATTTATTTAATTTTAAAATATGAAAAATAATGTGTATACTATTATGTAAAAAATCTTGTTCTATAATTAATTTATACAAAGAAAAATAAAAAGATGAAGTGTATAAGGTTTAGATTATACAGATTTGAATTTTTTTTGTGGGCTAAATCGATAAAATACATTATATAGGTACCAAGTTTGTTACTCCTACTTAGCAATGCACTTAAGAATTTAAAATGAGCTAATACATACTAGATTCATTTTGTTTTTTCTTTTACATAAT
>BCLF01000030.1:1783692-1806615 GCA_001602275.1 Zoysia japonica | reverse complement strand
AGTTACAAGCTTCTTACTAATATGATTTTTATATTTTGGAGATGATATATAACAACTAAAGTATTTTTTATAATTTTATAATAATAATAAGTTAAATATGTAATACAATGAAATTTTAAAAATTATATTTAAAATAAATATGTAGTAAATATTATGTAATAAAATAATATATATTTTAGAACAAATAATATGTGCAATTAGTTTTATTAATTTATTTGTACTTAAAATCTAATTGCACCAATAACATATATGATATATGAAAAATTGTATAAATAATTAAAAAATAAAATTCTTTTATATTAAACATGTATCCTAAAATAGTGAACTGCGGTACAATAGATTTATTATTAAATTATAAAAAAATTTAAGTAATTTATAAAGTTACTAGATATTGAGAAGAAAATATCAGTATTAAAAATTAAAATAAATTTATTGTCATAAAGATTTTTATAATTTTTAAACATCCTCGTCTTCTTTCTACAGAATAGTTAAATACACTACCAGAAACTAGAAATTTTATGACAGTTACATATTTTCTTGAGAGTCAAAGAAAGACCCTCACAAAATCACTAACTTTTGTGAAGGTTATCCGAAACCCTCGTGAAAAAACAATTTCATGAGAGCCAAGATGATACCGCCACAGAAATACAATTTCGTGAGTGGATGGCGCTGCCACGAAAGTTTTTTCTGGGGGCACCTGCCCGAGCTTTACCTCCCGGCCGTGGCTACAAAACTTTTCAAGTCCCCTGCGCGGCACACACGCTGCTCTCCAAAGCAAGAGGGAAAAAAAAGGCGTTGAAACCCTAGTCTCTTTCTTGCGCAAACAAAGGAACGCCCCTCCTCCCTCCTCCAAATCGCCCCTGCAACTTGCTTAGCCACTGCACCACGACCTCCTCCGACCATCAATCCGCCTGAATCTGAGGCGTTGACCTTCCATTCGCTGTGTCATGCATCTTACATCTCCGATGGGCTTGCAGAAATCTCCATCCGCCTCCCTATCATATGGGATTGCAGAAATCTACATCCTTCCATATTCAATGTGGTCTGATTATTAGATTAATTTAGAATCTAGGATTTCTCCTCCCTATTTTGTTTCCATGTCATGTTAGGTCACAGATCTGTGTTGATGGATAATGTGCTTAGTTACAATTTTTTGTTGTATGTACTTGTTGAAACGTATTTTCCCTCCTCTGTGGTTTCTAAAATATTCTAGACTCAGTTAATTCATTGTTGACAAGGGCCAGCTTCACTATGTGTATATGCGTGTGCATTTTAGTTAGTCTTGGTCTTATCTAGAATGTGGTGAAAATGAATATGGAAAAAAAATATGAGTACTAACTACCTTCAGTTTGTATTATTTAAGCTATAGAATCAAGTAGGATTGGAGCTCAATACAGGGTTCGTTCCCAAGAAGATTTCAGGTAGAAGTCAAAGATCACTTTCTGGTTTACTACCTATGCTACCTTTCATATCTGAATTCTGATGGAACTAGTATTCTCCGGTATGGTCCCATGTATGGTCCCATGAAACTATAATTCAAGTACAATTTGTACAATTGATCCATAAATTGGTTTATGGAAAGTTCAATATAAACAGGATTCTGCCGGCCCTTTTTTTTAACATTGTGCAGGAGCTCTGCTCTTTCATTTAAAGAGCAAAGCGGTAATGTTTTAGTGCAATAGCTATCTTTTACGTCCTCCGTAGGCAATAAGAAACACCCTCAGACACCACGGATTTATTGGTGATTAACTTGCCTGCAGGAGTTATATACTCCGTAGGCAATGTCTGCAGGAGTTTGAGGATTAACTAGTGAATTTGATGATTAACTTGCCTGCTGGAGCACACCCCACAGCTGCTGCTTGCTCAGAAGGTACATGATGTTTAGTTCCTACTTATAAATATTAGTAGGTACTCGTAAATAAATTAATGTAATAGTAATATAAGCAATTACTAAGTCCTTAGGGAGTGTTTAATCTCTTAATTATGCATCCAGATATCATATCACGAAACATGCATTTGGCCAGCCTATGTGCTTAGCCACCTAATTTTCTTTAAGCCCCACCCTCTCCTATGGAATGAAGGTGTTCCACTAGTGGTAGTTTTTATGTCATAACGTTGTTAGATGTGGTCTAGTTATTGAAATTTCTTATCTCTTACAATGAAAAATTGCAACTTCTTATTCTTCTATTGATTCCTATATGCTCCTTTAAAACTGTAACAGGGGACTAGTTCATCACACTCAGGTTCTACAACAACGACGAGTGCAACAAGATATGCACTGTGATATGATTGCTGCAATGTCATGCATGGTGGCGGGGGCTCTAGTGATTTAGGTTGGCTTGTCTACACTTGTAATAAACCTTATAATAGTGTGCTACGCCCCTATTGTTGTAACTGGCTTAATATGCTACTTTGACGCTATCATGTATTCATGTGTTAATATCATGGTTGAGATAATAGTGTTCTACGCCCCGCCCCCGGTAACTGGCTTAATATGCTACTTTGACACTATCATGTATTCATGTGTTAATATCGTGGTTGAGACTTAATGAGAAGTGTTTGTGGATGAGATGATTTAGTATATATATATATAAGTTATGGAATTTAAATAAAGTGTGGATGATATTCTTTTGCAAATAATTAATTGTGGACATATAACAAATTTTCGTGTTTTTTTTGTGTAGCCCAGAGTACATTCGTGGGTGTCAGGGTCATTTTCGTGACAGTGTTGTTGGTACTTAGAGAAGTATTTTCCTGTATGTTAAAACTATTTCCCTGACGGCTTTAGACACTCACGAAAATATATTTTTCATGACGGCTTGAGACTCTCATGAAAATACAATTTCCTGGCGGCTCTCCACCCTCACGACATAATTTCGTGACGTATTTTATACCTGGCGACGTCTGATATTTCGTGGGTGTCACTGTCGTGGATTCCCGACGCAAAAAATGTCTGTGAGAATCACCCGCCATGAAAATATAATTTCCCTGGCGCCAAGTTTGTGTGTGCTTTTGCGTGACGGTTGGCCTACAGGAATTATTTTGACGGTTTTATTTGAACACAAATTACAATACTGATTAATAACCAATGTGTTGACAATATGAATTTTTATAAAAATATAAAATTGATTTACGAACAATTTAATGTATTTACCTAAAATTAATAGATGCTTACTGATTTAAAACTACATAATCCATTTTTCAATTTATTCGTAACAAAATTTTGTTGATTTTTATTTTTATTTTGTAAAATTATTTTATATTTCAAAATACACATTTTTTGTAATAAGTGTATGTTCTTATTATATACATAAAGAGATATATTTATTATACAAGTTCTTTTATGGAATAAATTTGTGTATATGTTTGATGTATAATACTGTATATGTAAGTACAATCTTACATGTTTATTATTTTCTTTTATTATGTATTATAAGGTTGATCTAACCAAAAAAATATTTCATGATAATAGAAATAGATAGTAACATATCCAAACACATTTTGTTAAACATATCATTTAAGTATCATATTAAATCAGATAAGTATATAGAAATTGATAATTATATCTTAAACTAAAAACATAAATTTCATGTTAAAACAAGAATACAAAAAATTATGCGGACAGGTATGTGGTCTGTTGGTAAATGCCTAAGGGAGCGCTGACCTAGCGAGGGTTCGATCTCTGTTTGCCAGCACCCACCTCTAACGAAGTCAGCGGCAAAGTGCTCATGATCGAAAACAAAAATGAACATTTTAAATAAATTGTCACATAGTATATAACATCTTACAACCATACCCTCAAAGCTAATTACAGAGAAATAGGTCAGAGTATAGTGGAGTCATAGTAGCTGTTGCTAGCGCCAACTCTAAGGAAGTTAATTTTCTATTTTATTTGTTTAATACTTTATTTTATCTATTTGATATCTAAATACATTTTGACTTAATTTCTTTATTAAACAATCTTATTTTTATAATATCTAAATTATAGTCCCTCCGTCCCGATGAAAGTGTTGTTTGACGGTTCAAATATCTTTCCACAAACAGTATCGCGATTCCGCTGCAGAACGTCGGTCGGTCCATTGTGCATCTAGCAATAACTCCCCGGGCAGTCTGCACCCAACAGCTCCGTCCTCGGCCTCTACACCGCGTGCTCCTGAAGTCCTGATTTCCACCTCGCCTAACCAAGCCAGAAATTATCTTCATGGCAATAAGCAACGGGAGCAGGGGAGCTCCGGTGCTTCACTCCAGCTCCTAGTGAACTCCGGCCACAGGCGACCTCCGACCCGTCTACCCCGGCCTGGGCGACCTCCGAGCCTGGCGGTGACACTAGCTCCCATTGAACTCCGGTGTTTCACTCCATCTTGTTTGGAATATAATCATTTGTTAAAACTCTAGAGTCTAGAATAAAGAGAAGCTAGGAGTAATTTTTTTATCTTTCAATTTTTTAATTTTTTTTTATAAAAAATCACTTTACAGAATCAATTAATTTTTTTTTAAAATTCCGTGGAGCTAGAGAGCTTTGCTAAAGAGACCAAAGTGTTTAAAAAAAACTAGCAAGATGTTTCTTGTACAGAACCGACCAGGAATTCTTTTAAAAAAATGACCAAAAAATTTCTCCGAGTGAAGACAAATAAGTACGCAAATAACCATAAAAATGCCATCAAATGTGAAAATGGCATGTAGCAATATCACAGGAAAAGAGGAAAAAAAAACATAATAGTATTTAGGTACCATTCCACCACCAACACCCATACCCTGCCTACTTGTCATGAATGTGATGCCCCTCCACTTGGCCACATAATGTATCTACACTATCATAAGCGGATTCAGATCCTCTAAGTGGAGGAGAAAATTCACACATGCTACAGTACCGAAATTAGGATAATGTTCAAACCGTTCGATTTAGAATCAACGATCCAGATTTATTGCTACAGTGACATGAACAATTTGTGATAAACAGTGATTTCTGTAACAATAAACAGTTAAAATAATCTCTTCTACAATGCTAATGCAGAGTACTGTAGCATCCCCCTCAAAATACTGTAACAGGTGCTACAGTACCTTGAATTTTGTCCTCCACTTGAGAGGACCTGGATCCATCATAAGCATCTATCATTATACACGATAAATTCTAAAATATCAACCGCAGGGTATGAACATTCATATGGTCATATGGTAGTATATTAATAATTCATGATTAGATAATTTTACATATGAGAAGCGAGAGTATTGCGATATTGCACTATCATTTACACTTGAATTATCTTACTTTTAGGGTATGTTTAGCAGTACAACTTATAATATTGTCTATGTACTATAAATACAGTAAAAACACTGTTTATATAAGTCATTTTTATTCGAGTAGGATAAGCTATGCTTTGGAGGCTTTTTCTGGTGCAATGTCACTACTGTACTACTTGCACGAGCCGGAGCCGGCTTGAGCTCGGTCAAACGGCCCCTTAGATTAGAATTTCAGCATGCAATAAATCAATTAGAACGTCCATGTCTCTCTCCCCTCCCACCTCGGCCCCACGTGCTCGCCTTGGACATATGACACCCCAGTGCAACCCCACAGGTGGATGCGCTGAAAAAATATACATCACATTCTCACTAATCAGCAACGGGCCATAGACAGTTTGGTACCGAGACGAAAGTAGATGGGAGGGGGCAGCCCCTCTTTTACCGTCGTTTGGCTCGAGGGCGAGATGGGGCGGGGGCTGCCCCCAAGGCGAATATGCCATAGATTCAAGGGCAGCACTGCCCCTCGAAATCGAGGGGATGGTGTGGCTCCCTGCTCTCGCGCGTCTAGTGTTTCACTTCTGGCCCAAGCTCGCCCTTGCAACCTGCACGATCAGCGACTCCAGCTCGCCGGCCCCATTGCCTTTGTGCCGCGAGCCTCAAGCAGGGTTTTAAAAACCGGACATAGACCGATTTTTGGCGGTGCAAAAAACAGTCCTGTTAACTGGCAAAATCGGCCGGCTAACAAGTTTCGCTAGTGTTAGGTTCGGTTTTCCATTAAAAACCGGTCAGATAACTAAGCTAAACCGAATCAATTTCATCAAAAACCGTGAAAATCAGCTAGTTTCAAACGGTTTCTAAAGCCTAACCTCAGCTCACCCGCCTGGCCAAGTGGTGGAAGCCCACGGTGGAGGTGTCTCCCAGCAGCAGCTCGCAGCGACCCGGCAGTGAGAGAGAGAGAGAGACAGAGTAGAGAGATCCTGAGAGAGAGAGCAGATGTAGAGATCGAGAGAGTTTGAGTGAGAAAGACAGATCGTGAGAGAGAGATAGAGGCGGCCATCTTCATCTTCCAAACAAAAAAGTGGCTCGCTCCCCTCCAATCAAATACATTCAGAGGCTATTTCATACTTCAAAAGAGGGATGACTCTCCCTCATGATCTCATCCCACTTTGACGCCAACCAAACATAGAGGAGAACGTGACTTTACCAGATGACGACGAGAGCAGCCTAAGCTTGGGCGACAACAAGGTTGAGCTCTGTTCGCAGGCTCGCTGCTGCTGGATGCTCCTCGAAGACGAAGGGTGGCGGCTGGCCAGCCTAGAAACACATTAATCGAATTCAATCAAAATGCTCCCAAAGTTAAGTAAATCATGTCCGAATAATCTGAACGAATATAAACTACATTTAAATTCTGCTGCACGTTCGTTCAAATGGAGTATATGTGGAAGATCAGTTTGGTATTAACACGGCTGCCCCATCTTAAAACAAAGGGCAAATTTGAACGTGTACAAAATATCGCCCTTCGTACTGTTCACACCTCTTAACAGGAGATCACAGCTCAAGTTTCAAGTCCACAGTCCAAAGAAAAAGGAGAGGGCCATTCCCACGCCGTGGCGGCTTGTTCCGCTGAAGTCAACAAAGGCTCGTGTGCAAGTGCGCGGTTGGTACGACGGGCCTACCGCCTACCGCGAAGAAAAGAACGACGGGTTTTGGTCTTCACTAATCGCGCTCATTGAAAAAGAAACCAATTGATCAAACAAAAGGCCACTGATGACCAGGCAAGTCATACATATTCCCTAACTGCCACAGAACATTGAGCAGCGCATGTGTCGCTCACTAATGTTTTTCATCGGTCACATTTCGTCCATAGAGTACTGAATCGAAATGACAGGTTGTTTTACATGAATTTTTAAAAAATTAGTTCAATTTTATTAGTAAAAAAAATAAAATCTGTGGATTTTTTATGCAATGCGAAGGCTGCCCGAAAGACTCTTCAAGACTCATTTGAAATGCATAAATTTCACAAAAATTTCGTAAAATTTTATAAAAATTAATTCATTTTTTTTAAAAAAATATAAAAATAAAGTTTTTTTCTCCGTTTCAAATGGGACATATGGGACATAAGAAAGTGTCACATTAACAACATACTCGAGTGAAACTCAGCGATTTGGACGGACGCAACACAGCACAAGGGTCGCCTACCGGAGCGGCCAGCAGTTGAGCACCTCCTTCGTGCTACTTGTAATTAAACTAGTCCCATCACGTAACTGTGGCCTCGCCGGATTGGACGCCGCCGTGAACCTCTCACCTACCAGCACCAGCCTAGCACAGGAATTGTACTCGGGCGAGCGAGAAGCAAGCGCTAAACGCAGACCTAACACACGCGGGGCCTCACGGTTCACACACACTGACACACCCCGTTCTCCTCGCAGCCACGACGTCTCCGCGTTTCCACGCCGCGGTCGCCCTGGTCGCCGGCTCGTCGTCGTGGGACCTGCACCGCACTGCACTGGCGTCGCTGTCGCGTTCCCGTTCGTCCGTCCTTTGGAAAAATCCCGCTCCGCCGCCGCGCGGTGTTTCCTCCCCGTCGTCACAATTCACACCTGGTGATCTCTCGCTCCTCTCTGGAAAAGCTGATCGCCCGGGCGCTCCCAAGTCAAGCTCGGACCCGAGCCAACGAGCAACACGAGGAATATCTGCTCGGTCAGTCAAGGGCAAGGAGTGCAGGGCCGGCGTCACTCACACGGCAAAGCAGATTTTTCGAGGGCCGTCGCGGTGCCTTCAGTTTTTAACAAAATCAGTTTCACTTGCACTTTATTTTTCGAAATTTAGTCCAAACAAGTATGTGCTATGCTTACGAAAATTAAAGACAGATTTTAAACTATACTAGTAAACCGTTCATTGGTGTTGATTTCAAAGTTTAAATTATTTTTTTACCTCTTATTCTTTCTGTTTTTAAACGATGTCCTCGTTTACTTCGGGCATAACATTTGTGTTATTTAAAAAATTAACTTAAATATGTAAAATTTTAAGCAGTGATTCAAATAACTCTAATAATAAATTAAATTATAACAAATATATATAATATTATCAAAATTTTTTAAATAAAACAAATGCTCAAAGTTAGATGCTCGAAGTTAACGGTAACATCAATTAAAAACGAAGGGGGTATAAAGTAAAAATTCTTCAATAGTTATTGTATCATTTATTGAAAAGTAATTAGTGTTTTGGAATATGACGGTAAACAGGATATACTGTCAGCTAATACTAATTTGTTTCTTTGTATTTTTTCTTATATTAACAGTTAAGATTGAGTTTTTATCTTAGACGCAAACAAATAGCATCTGATATATCTTAAAACGGCTCAAATAAAATACAGAGTACTGTCAGCTAATACTCTGTTCCAGCTTCCTGAACAGCAATGTGACGCATTCTTCGTTCTCAAATTGACATCGTCATTGATTTATAAAACTATTCGATTTATTAAAAAAATTAATTTAAATTTTAAAAATTAAAAGTTGTAATTTAAATAACTTTGATAATAAAGTAAATTATAATAAAATATTTAAAATTTATCTTATTTATTTAATAAAATAAATGATTAAAGTTGATATTTACAATCAACTATGATATTAATTTGATAACGGAGAGAGTACTCCGTAACGGAACAGAGTACGGCTCTCAAATCCATCGCTCCACCTCCCTCCACACTCTGTTTAATTATATCCCGATCAGCTCAGCTATAGCCCATTATATACAACAGCACAAACATAAATAAGCTCCACAGCTCAGTCATTCATTCAGACACAGACACACGCCGCACTTGCCAACCAACCAACTCAAAACGTTTCCTCTAACGAAGCCCCAAAGAACAACGAAATACAGCGCGGGCAAGGACACTCCCCATCCATCCCCCGCGCGCGCACCAGCCAGTTTTCAGGAGCGATGGTGTTCGACGCCGGGACCGCCGCCGGCTCGCCGGCTGCGTCGACGCTGGGCGTGATCCTGACGAGGCGGTTCGCGCGGCAGGTGGTGACGGGGCGGTGGTTCACGGTGTTCGCGAGCCTGCTGATCATGGCGGCGTCGGGCGCGACGTACATCTTCGGGAGCTACTCGGGCGCGCTGAAGGAATCACTCGAGTACGACCAGCGCGCGCTCAACACCGTGTCGTTCTTCAAGGACCTGGGCGCGAACCTGGGCGTGTTCTCGGGGCTGATCAACGAGGTGACGCCGCCGTGGGTCGTGCTGGCCATCGGCGCGGCCATGAACCTTGCTGGCTACCTCATGGTGTTCCTCGCCGTGTCGGGGCGGACGGAGAGGCCTGCGCTGTGGCTCGTGTGCGTGTACATCTTCGTCGGCGCCAACTCGCAGTCGTTCGCCAACACCGGCGCGCTCGTTACCTGCGTCAAGAACTTCCCCGAGAGCCGCGGCGTCGTGCTCGGCATCCTCAAGGGGTTCGTCGGGCTCAGCGGCGCCGTGTACACGCAGCTGTACTACGCGTTCTACGGCGGGGACGACGCCGAGTCGCTCATCCTCCTCGTCGCGTGGCTGCCGGCGGTGGTCTCGGTGGTGTTCGTGCACACCGTCCGGTACATGCCGTACCCGCGCCGGAGAGGGGGGCAGGAGACCAGCACCGACCCGTTCTTCTGCTTCCTGTACCTGTCCATCGCGCTCGCGTGCTTCCTCCTCGTCATGATCGTGGTGCAGCAGCAGGTCACCTTCTCGCGCTCCGCCTACGCCATCGCCGCCACGCCGCTCTTCATCCTCCTCTTCCTCCCGCTCGGCGTCGTCACCAAGCAGGAGTACAAGATCCACCGTGAGCGCGAGATCGACGCCGCCCTTCTCCGCGCCAGCGACCCGCCGACCATCACCGTCGACGACAGCGGAATCCAGATGTCGTCCAACTCCACCGGCGCCAAGAAAGCAGAGTCGTCGTTGCCGCCGCCGCCGCCGCCTCCGCCCATGGCCAGCAGCTCCTCTCCGTCATCGCCGTCCTGCATGGGAAGGTTCGGCGGATGCGTGAAGACCATGTTCCGGCCGCCGGCTCGCGGCGAGGACTACACGATCCTCCAGGCGCTGGTGAGCGTGGACATGCTGGTGCTCTTCGTGGCGACCATCTGCGGCGTGGGCGGCACGCTGACGGCGATCGACAACATGGGCCAGATCGGGCAGTCCCTGGGCTACCCTTCCAAGAGCATCAACACCTTCGTCTCGCTCATCAGCATCTGGAACTACGCGGGCCGCGTGACCGCCGGGTACGCCTCGGAGGCCGTGCTCGCCCGGTACCGCGTGCCGCGCCCGCTGCTCCTCACGGGCGTGCTCCTCCTCGCGTGCGCGGGCCACGTGCTCATCGCCCTCGGCGTGCCGCGGTCCCTCTACGCGGCGTCCGTGCTCGTCGGGTTCTGCTTCGGCGCGCAGTGGCCGCTCGTGTTCGCCATCATCTCCGAGGTGTTCGGGCTCAAGTACTACTCCACGCTCTACAACTTCGGCGGCATGGCCAGCCCGCTCGGGTCGTACATCCTCAACGTTCGCGTCGCCGGCCGGCTCTACGACGCCGAGGCGCGCCGCCAGGGCGCCCGCGCCGGCGGGATCTGCCTGGGAGTGGAGTGCTACAAACGGTCGTTCCTGGTCATCACGGCGGCCACCGTGTTCGGCGCGCTGGTGTCGCTGGTGCTCGTGTGGAGGACGTGGGCGTTCTATAGGGGCGACATCTACGCGAAGTTTCGGGCGGGCGCCGCCAATGGCGAGGAGCGAGACGAACGGCTGCCGGTCGCGAAGCAGCGGCTGGTGGTGCCGGAGCAGGACAAGGAGGAGGAGGCTGGTGCGGTGATTGGCGGCAGCGAAGGGGTGAGACCGTGAGAGCCGAGGGAACAGAGCAAGAGGAGAGGTTTGACCTGGTCAATTTGGACGCTACGGCCTAGCTTAGCTAGCTCCGCTGATTAGTTGATGACGTGGGTACAGCCGCAGCGTGTGTGTGCTTGTCGTCATCAAAAGAGGAATTGACAGAGTTCAGCGGAAGTAAAATGCCCCGTGCAGTAAAATTGACAGCATGATAGCGGCCGGCATCGTGTGTAGTATATATTTTCCGTGTTAAAAACGGGAACACATGTTCCTTTATTTATACACACACATATAATTACAATTATAATTGCAAGCTGAAGAACATCAAGCGTTATTCCTACTCCATTTATCGGTTCATTCTTTATCTCGTTTTCCGTCCGGCATATTCACATTTCTTTTTTTGAAAACTCGAGAGGGAAATGGAGGTAGGATGCAGGGGGAACAGGTCCTCTCAATTTGAGGATAAAATTCATAAAAATCGTAATTTATAACCATTTCATGATCCAAAATAGGACCTCAATATAGTGTTTCTTGCTAATTAACATAGTAGCCTCAATGTCAATTCGGAACACTATTTATCGCCCATAGAGTACTATAGCAAACGCTACGGTATCCTAAACTTATCCCACTAATTTAGAGGATCCACGTCCAATCTAGAGATAGGTGGGTACCAAAAGTTCAGTAGTACAGGTCATATCCTTGTCACATCAACTATGAGGCATCGGTGTTTCCTTTTCTCATAGTGTTTTCATCAGTGCTTAAAATAGTGATTGAATAAAAAAAAATAAGACATCATCAGTCCAATCACCCGGTGCATATGTAGGCATCGATGCCACCGTTTTAGCTCCAAGCACCTGTCCACACAGTGGCTAGCATCGATGCTTGTGAGCAAAATTTGTTGTTGAAGCGTCGGTACATTGTGGCTGGTCTTACTACGTCAGCGCAAGGAGTGGGTCAATATCTGATAGGACCCAAATAACACTTAATCCTTTGTTCTTAAATTGGTGTCTAATTTTTACAATTAATTTTGACTATTTATTTTATTAAAAAATTATTTGAATGTGTAAAATTTTAAATTATGATTCAAATAACTATAATGATAAATCAAATTATATCAAAATATGGCCAGGGTTGAAATACTCTCTTCATTCTTTAATTTTTTAATTGATATCGTTGACTTCTAAATTTAACTTTGACCATTCATCTTATTCAAAAAATTTGTTTAAATATGTAAAATTTTAAGTTGTGATTCAAATAACTCTAATGATAAATCAAATTATATCAAAATTTATCAAATTTTTTTGAATAAGACAAATAGTCAAAGTTAAATTTAAAAGTCAACGACGACATCAATTAAAAAATAGAGAGAGTAAGTTAGGATGTTAATTTTGCAATTTAAGAGTACAGAGACCCAAGAGGCAACATTTTAGGCCTCCTTTGAATTGGAGAAATTTTTTCTGTTTCTGCAGTTTTTTAAAAAAATTAAACTAATTTTTGTGAAAATCTTAAGTTTCAAAAGAATCTTTAAACCCTATTTAAAATGTAAAAATTTTACAAAAATTTCACAGCATGAGTCCCAAACGGCGCCTTACTCGACGGGAAACTGTGAAAACGAATGAGGCATGAGGAGGGCGATGGGCACGGAGCAGGGTTCGTGTCCTGTGTTGACGGCGACCCCTGACTGTCCTTTGCTTGTGCGGTGGAAACGCCGGGAAGCATGGCCGCGGCAAGCTCTCATCAATCAGTGGCGCTGCACATGGTCCAAGCGACCCTTTATAGCCAACATTGTTTGGCGATCGTAGCCATCACCTGCCCCGCTTAATGAAATCGCTTGGATCACCGCATCACTATCTGCAGGTCTACGATGGATCATGGTCAGGACAGCGGTCCTAGTCCCATTAATAATAATAATAATAATAATAATACAACCACCACAACAATTCACAGTAATTTTGTTGTACATCATATAAATCGATATAATTTCTTGACAAAACTATTGATTTGTGTACTTTCGTTCATGGTATCCCACGCACACAAATAGGAGTGGTATCGGGTCCTGTGTGTATGGAGATATCCATTCATCAGCTGTAGCTCCTAATGATGCTGGACAGGGACGAGTACGTGCCCACGCATGCGCAGCAGACCCCCACCGCGATGATGAACGAGCACGCTGCGATCTGCGAACCCAACAAATCCGATTGGTCAAACCACAGGATTAAACGATTGATCAAGACATTGTCTTCTTCGTTTTTAATCTTTATTATTATGTGCTTATTTGAATTGGTTGGGATTCATATCACCGAGTAAAGTCCTTAACTGCATTCGGGTATAGAATCATGTACGCCCAAACATTTTCTTCGTCCTTACCTGATACCAAGTCACCTTTTTCTTGAGGATCGCCAAAAAGCATGCGCAAGGTAGAATATACGTCTGCAGCCCAATGAAAACGTAAATTAGCCTAGTCAACTGAGAACCGATCAGAAACAGCATATGAGGTAGTAGATTAAAGCATCACTTACCACAAGCATGGTGAGCAAAGAGCCAACCAAGGCCATCACAAGTCCTAAAAAGCAACAAAAGCAAGTTCATGCATGCTTGGATGATACACAATCGCACTGTCTAAAATATGTTTTCTGATGAGCAGTAAGTATACAAAAGAGATACCAGGACTTACCGAAGAAGGGCACAGACAGAGCGATGACGAGGGTTGACAACACCAGGGCTGATCTCAACAGGATTATGTTTGAGTACTTTTGTTGATTTGGTGGAAGCAACTCTTCCAAAGCCATTGACAGAGGGATAATGGTTAATGCATATGTAAGTATTTGTTAAGGAGATAAAAGCGAAGCAAAGTAATATGCATGTATATTACATCCTTAAGTGTAAAAACAGTGTTTTTGGAGCACTTGGTTAAGATATTTTATTCACCCAGATTTCCAGTTCATCGTTCTGATATACTGGATAACTATAGCATCTGCATAAAGAATGCACTAGTAATGTTCAATAAAAATCCTGGCACACAAAGGATATTTAGTTATTGGATTTGCCACCTGCAATAAACAATGAAATAAAGGTGATTGCGTTTTATCAACATGATTGATCATGATCAATCCAAAAAGGTAACTGTAGGATGAGAAGTTGAGAACTAGCGGCAAGTATTACCGTTGTCCAAACTGCAACCTTTGAAACCACTAGATTCTCGGGTAAGTTGAGCGTGAATTGAGATTCTGTGGCCTCACCAAACATTTTATACCCCACCACCGCAGCACCAGCGAACAAAATGGTAGACAGGCCCATGCTGACATGTAACGTAAACGAAGTATGAGTCATACATTTTCGCAACACTATGTAATGTGCATTAATTATATGGGTCTGTCTTAGTTAGGCTACTTACCATGTGAAAAGGACTGAAGGGAATTGGTTGCGGTTCTTTAGCGAAGAATAAATGTTCGGAAATACCCCATGTCCCGAGTAGCAATAACCATATAATCCAATTGCAATAGGAATTCCTGGGAGGTTCAGTGCAGTCCCTTTGTTCTCAAAGCCAACATTATCAATAATCCCAACCCAGAACAGGCACATGACTACAAGGAACGATGCAATGACACCTCCAGCTACAGCAGCAAGAATGTCCTCGAATCAGTCTCTGTCTGAACACTATGAAGGGGTAAGATAAGATAAAAAGCAGCAATAAATAGATACCTGAAAGATAGCTCAGACAGCTAAGGTCACGCAACCAAGTTGTCGGCATGACTATGAGGGTAGTCAAGATTGCGAAAAACACGTGAGAGTTCAGTATCATGCTACCAATGGTCAGGTGTGCATTGGGGAATAATTTTGATAAGTTGTCGCCCTCCAATATCAAATACTCTATGCAGCAGGCCTGCACAACAGATTATTACTTGTTACTATGGTCGCCCTTCGGAAAACAGGAGCGGTACTGTGATTCAGTAACAATGCTGTGTCTAGTCAGACTTACGTAAAGTTCCACGTACAATATTATCTGCAATATCAATTCAACAAAGAATAAAAAGAAGGTAAGTTAGAGAAAAGACGTTCCTACATTTCACAAAGCACTGAAATGTGCAAAACTGGATCAAAGTTGAATGGACTATCATAAATTGAGCAACATCGTACCGAGATGGCTACACGACCAGCGGTTCCGAAAGCGGCATGGCCAATATCTGGGTACGTCTCAAGGCCCTCCTTGCTGTCCAGGCAACGACGCAGGAGCACACCAGTGTACCATGCGAGCAGAGCAAATAAACAGAGTATCACCAGTCCAAGCCACCCCCCTTGTTTGATGGCATAAGGAGTTGACAGGATTCCGACACCACATAAAACATTTATTCCTGCATAGGCATATGGCACAGTTGACAAAAAAAAACTAGAAAGCCTCCCATTAAGAATTTTCACATCTATGCCGAATTGTTTTCCAGCATCTAGTAAATTAATATTGTTACAGAAGAATTTAATCCAGACATTTCAAATAAAAAAAGTTATGGCAATATATCTAGTCATGTAAACTTGAAGCGGTTAAACTTTGATAACTCATTGGGTCGATATGGAGAGACAATGATGATTTGCTGTCTGTACAGTTTGTCCCTGAACAAGAGTACAGCTTGCAGATCTATTTTCGGGGTGACCACTGGCACATGGTTCTGCTGACTCATCAACCATGTGATGTTCCTAATCGTGCGGAGATCAAAAAGAAAAATCGAACTGGTCCACTGTGATGCGGCGTATCAACAACGAGGATGGAGCGTATGAAAGAAGCCATGTGACAGAATTGATGCTTTATTCTTGAAACAGCTAACCACTTACCTAAGTAGATCTGATACAATTTTTTCTTAAAGTAGATCATGTGCCCTGTACTATACTATCAAATGAAATGGGCAGAACCTGTAAAACTTTTGCATCTATTTAAAACATGAAGTGGTTGCAACAGAGTGATGTCATTCTTGATATTTCCAATTCATTTCACTAATATTTGGGATCATTTTAAGGTGAAGTACTACATCCGTTCCAAAATATAAGCATTTCTAAGTTTAAATAAAGTCAAACTCTTTTAACTCTAACTAATAATATTTAGAAAAGTACATAATTTCTAATATAAAAATATAATTTTTATAAAATCTTACTATTTCATAATGAATTCAAAAAATATAATTTTTATATGATACTACATTATTAATTATATATTATTAATGATCAAAGTTATAAAAGTTTGACTTTGCTTAAACCTTAAAATGCTTATATTTTGGAACGGATGGAGTAGCACATAATAGAAGCAAGAAGGGCAACGATGCAGAAAGTACAAATATTCTGCGCACATCATCTCTGTACATTGAACTTGGACGTTTTGTCCGTCCGGGGATACGTCTAGGTTAACTAACGCCTATTTTCAGCAATGGCATATCGCACGAATATTCTACAACATTCCAATGATTGAGGGCCCGACCTATCGTGCTCAATTCAGAAGACAAGCAACGTGACTTCAGGACAACCAAGCATGTATATGCATGCAGCAAACAGTTGGATCTCTTCATTGATTTACTAGCATCTACCGTTTCAACCTAACATTACTGTGGTATTTCTGCTCAAGTTCATATAGGTAAGCAGAGATCTGGAAAATTAGAAAGCAGTGTTAATAAGTGCTTACCGTTCATAACTCCCTGAGTGTAAGAGCAGTTTTGGTAAGGAGACAACTCATGACCCACAGCCACTGGCTTCCGATCTTCAGGGATTTGATCCAGAGATGGTTTTCTTGATGAGGGTAAAAGGTACTGGGAACTCTTCCGGGCATCTTCCAGTTGCTGTTGCTGCTGCTCCTGCTCATCACTTGTAGTGGGGCGCAGAAGCGGCTTGCCAAGATTAGAGATGATCTCAGGGGTTTTACCAAGGAAGGAGCTGTTGAGGAAAGAGTTCGACAATCTGCTTAAAGTGGGGGTCCCCAAGAAACTCAGATTGGGTGACTGCACGCTACTCAGAATGTCAATGGACTGCCTGTTACAACGACGGAAAAGAAAAGTTACTATAGTGACTAGTGAGTTACACGGATATGAAAGATTCATACAAACTATCATAACGTTTCTGTATTAGTTAGAAGAAAGCATTAAAACATTTTTCCCGCATAATAATACAGTACAGATCAACAAGTAAAGATGTTGCAGGAATCTCCAAATGCAGCAAATCCATGTTAGGCAGCGAAGCAGAGAAATACATAAATGAATTACAGTTCATACTGGAGATAATAAGGTCAAGATCAGAGGCAATTGAAGTAATGACAGTTGATGTTCCTTGGACCCAAGCTGGAGTGATCCGTCGAAGTGTCCAGCCATGAATTAACCGGTTATTATTGATAGGTATTGTTTCCACGTCAGTCTACAGCAAGATATCATTATCTCTCCAGTCTCCAAAATTTTTAAAAAAGGAACACCATTTCGTTCCTCTAGAGACGGACACACTCAGACTGTCAGACAGGTACAATAAGTTTCTTGAAAGGAACATCGTGACCAATCCTCCTGATCTTTCAGAAACTATCATCGTCCTCAATTATTGGCACGGTCAAAATGCAAAGCGGAGTAGAACTTTGGCTCTTCAGTTTGTGTGTCCGGCGCCGTCTCCGTACATCAGGATCAAGGCGGAGAAGCAAAGGGGGAAACGGGAACGACGATGCGGACAGCGTCGTGTCGCATTCGACATAAGGTTGTGGACGGACGATGCTGCTACGTTTTCGGCATCGCGTCGCCGCGGCCAGGCAAAAGTCGCAGTCATCATAACTCTAGTTAACCTCTTGTGGTGGTTTGGATCTCAAGGTCAGAGCTCAAAGTTTGGTAGCACCATTACGGGGACGGGACGGGACGATCCGAGAACGGAAACCGGAACATGTCGATCTGGCAGGCGTGTCGCAGCCATGATACAAATCAGAAAATGGGCGCGGCTTTTGATCGAACACGGAAGGCATGCAGCAGGGCAGCTTCAATGACGATCGTACTAGCAGGCAGCAGAGATGGGGAATTCGCGGAGTGGTCCGTTCGTCAGTCTAGCCGCAATTCGTTGGGGGAGAGGAGAGGCTCGAAACTAACGTTGCATTCGAAAGCGGCGCACGCAAAGCAGATGGAGGAAGCGTGGCGCGTGGGCGTACCTGTAGCTCTGCGGCCACTGGTGTGAGTAGGGGGAGGCGCTGGCGGCCGTGACCGGGCCGCGGCGCGGTGTGGCGCACGACGACGATGACGACGAAGAGCCGAGGCCGTCGGAGTCGGAGTCCAAACCCGCGAGGTCCTCCTCATCGCCGCCGCGCCGAAGTTGCTGCTGCAGGTCGTCGTCGTCGTCGTCGTCGTCGCTCTCGATGACGAGGCTGCGTTCTGACATCGAGCTCCTCATCTCCCGCCCTCTCGCACGGACTCACCCCCTCGCTCTGTGCCGTGCTGGAGTTCTGCGACGCCTCCACCTCGCCTGCTGCGTCCCGTTCGCCCGTTAAAATACGGAGCACCACGCCAGGCCAGGGCGCGCGACGCGGGCCGATTGCTTGAACGTTTTCCAGTTTTCTTGCTTCCGACAGTACTCGTTCCGTCTAACGTATTATTTGCCATTTTAATTTTGTTTCAACTTATCATTTTCATTTTCTGTTTTCAAATTGTTATTGTCATTGATTTTTAACATCAACCATAACTATTTATTTTATTAAAAACATTTGATGAGTATCATATATTTTATTATCATTTATATTATCACTAAAGTTATATGAATCACAAAATTATAATTTTAAATATTTAAATTAATTTTTTAAATAAAACGAACGGTCAAAGTTAATATTAGAAATCAAAATTGACAAAGTATAACCATCTCACATATCCTCAGTTCACATGCGCTTAGCTAAAACAACGGTTAAATTGAAAATGGAGACAGTAAAACAGATAATACGAAATTATTAAGAAAAGGACGGGAGGAGGCAGCATCATTTCAGGCGTTGATTAGTCCCAGTAGGATCCACCACCACCAGTCCGTTCACCATCGGTTTTATTTGATGAAGAAACGGATGTCAGATTCAGATTTGCTAGCCTGTTAATTAACCCTCCTATTTGTCTTTGCTCTCCCTGTTGCGCGCACGGTCACCGCAACACACCGGAGCCCACAGCCAGCCAGACCTTGACAAACGTTGTGTTCGCCATGTGACGCCGAAACGATCCGCGCCCCGCTCTGATGGGAGCTGGATGGATGTGACGCCGCAACGATCCGCGCGGCCCGCGCTGATTGGAACTGCTGGACGGGACGGGACTGGACTCGGACGTCGGTCCCACGCCTACCCATTCCTACGTCCCCAGGCCACCGGCACGAAGGATGCGAGCCATGCGGCAACTGAAAATCGATCCATCCATTCCATGGGACGCGGACGGCCCAAGCAGTGCTATTTTTGTATTTGGGCCTCGTTTATGGGCTGTGACTCGACTAAAGCTACATGGGCTAAGCAGCGACTAACCAGAGCGAGCCACAATCGGTACAGATGTCGGCCTCAGCGGCAGTAGTACGTGTTCGAACTTCGACGTGAGCTCTAGCGCCCACCGCATGCATGGCGAGCAAGCGACAAGCCGGGGTGAGCATGTCATGGATCGCAAGGATGAGATGAGCACCGCCCGCACGACCGCCACGGGGAGCACAAGCCCTGAGGTGGTTGCCGCCGAGACAGCCAGAAACCTCGGGAAAAACGCGACGCTCCTGGGAGCCGAGGTTGGGGGAGGAGACGTCCGGGTGGTCGGTACTTTGAATAAGGCAGGCATCCGGAATGGAAATCTTCTGATAATAGACACCTTTTGTTTATTTCCGCAAAATCAAACCAGCAGTGCCCAGGCTAACGACTCGATCGATCGTAGGTGAGGTCAATCCAGTATCACACAGCCCGTCGCTCATTCATCTCCGCGGCGGCCGTGACCGCCTCGACAGCGGCCTTACCAGTGCCGGCGCACCTCTTCCCTGCGCTTTCCCTCGCCGCGGCGGCCACCTTCTCGGCGTCCTCCCTCGAGACGGCCTTGTCGCCGCCGCCCGCGGGCATCATGGCGGCGTCGCCGAGCACGTCCCGGAGCCTCACGGTGGCCACGCCGCCGCTCCGCTCGTCTGCCGGCTTCACGTTCGTCTCCGCCGCCTGCAGAGCCGCGGCCGCCAGCCCGCCGGGCTCGTTTCCGTGCGACCCCGCCTTCGCGCACATCTCCGCGGTCTGGATCGCGGCCGCGTCCGCGAAGTCCACGGGTTTGTCGCCCGCCTTGCTCCGCGCCACGGCTTGGAGCGCCTCGCCGATGCTCACCGCCTTGGTGGTGGTGTTGTTGGCCTGCGCCACCACCTCCTGAAGAGCCTCGCTGACCGTGACCATCTTGGCCCGGGCCAGGTCCTCGGCGTGGATCATTCTGTCCGGCTTGCAGTAGTACTACTAGCTACTACTACCAGCTGAGCGCACGCAGCAGGAACGCGAGAGCTCGTACGTTGGTTTGTTTTGGCTGCTTGCTCTGTGCAAGGAAGGAATGTCTTGCTCGAGCTGGGATGGCCGGCGACATTTATATAGATGCATGCGTATATAAATTTATAAATTTGTCGTACCAGGTTGTGTTGGCATGGTAGGTGTCACACTTAGCAGGACACGTCTTTAGATGTCCAGACTAGATGACGCGAGAGCCCCCGGTTTGCCGTTTGGCAACGAGCTCCCTAGTCTCATGCTCGGATAGAAGAAATATCTCAACCTATAGAATGGAAAACTCTGTAAAAAGAACAGAGAGAAGAGGGATGGACCTAGGACCCTTCTGGAGTCACATGAGGAGATTTACGAACACGCGGCCCGGAACAGATGGGTATGGGTCTCCAAATTATCTACTCTAGATGAAAATGCTGACGCTGGATTTTCGGCCGGAACGGACGAGATAAAATGCTTCGGACACCTCACTAGGAGGATTTTTTTTTCTTCTCCACCCCCCATACAAACCTACTCCGTTCCAAAACAGATGTCATTTTTTATTTATTTTCAAAAATCATATTTTACCATTCGTCCTATCTAAAAATTATGTGATAATATTATTTATTTTATTTGAATTGTTTTATTATTAGAAATACTTTAATCCATGACTTATTTGTTTTCATATTTGCACAAATTTTTTTAAATGAATAAGTCCTATCGTCCTCTCGTTCGATTTTTATCTCCCATTCAGAATATTGGGTATTCTAACTTCTCAATTTTTCAACTCGTTTGTTTTTCCTCCTTGGACAGTTTTGAGGTTGGTTTTAACCTGTGTGGTAGAGTGACATAGATGTTTTAGCCTACATGGCAGGGTGATATGAACAGAGATTATAAATATGTTTTTTGAATTTTGTATAAACAAATATATTTCGAATTTGGAGATCAGCCCAAAACAAAAATTGTTCCTCATGAAGATATCCATCATTCTACAAAGTTTCAAATTCATACGAGTTCGGAAAGTCGTATTTTTAGGTAAAACAGAAGGCACCCGCAAAATTCGGAGAAATCAAAAAAAGAAAAAGAAAAAAAGGCCCCCGTAGAGCCCACCCATCAGCCACCAGGAGGAAGAGCTGGCTCGGGGCGAGAGAGAGGAAAGAGGATGAGGTGAGCTCGGTGGTTGACGGGTCGAGTCTGCGGGGCTTTTTTTTCCCCTAATTTTCTCGAATTTTGCAGCAACTTTCTGTTTTGTCTCAAGAATATGATTTTCAGAACTCGTATGCATTTGAAACTTTGTAGAAGGATAGATCTCTTTATGAGGAATAATTTTTGTTTGGACTCATCTCTAAATTTAAAACAAATTTATTTCTACAAAATTCGAAAATTTGATTTATAATCCGCGTCCACATCACCTTGCTATGTAGGCTAAAACATTCACATCAGTTTGCCACGTAAAACTATCATCAAAACCATCCGAAGAGAAAAAACAAATGGGTTGAAAAGTTTAAGTAGTCAGAATACCCGGTATTAATGATCAGGCGATGAAAATTTGACTTTAACTAAAACTAAAAATATTTATATTTTAGAACGGAAGAAGTACTGCCCTTTGGATGCATCAAAAAAAAAAAAAAGTTAGACAAGACAATTGAAGCAAACAAATGTAACCTCAACACTGTGAGGATAGGGCGTGCAAGCCCGGCGATGCTTGACAGGATTGATGTTTGATGATCCTTTTTTTTTCTTATTTTTCTGTCATAAACTAACTTTTATTTGATAAAAATGTTCCTCTGTATTTAACTCACCTTCAAGCTGCTTCTTTTTTTTTGCATGCATGTAACTACAACTTTATTTTCCTTTTTGGAAATTTTTCGCAAAATTCAAAATAGTAGTCATTTCAGTTTTGTGACAGTAAAGATAAACTCCTGAAGTGGTATCAGCACCTGGCATATTAGTGTAGGAACGGCATAAACTTATTCATCCTTTTCCCTCAAAAACTTGTTATAAGTTCATGTTTTTGTATTCATAGATATTAGTTAAGTAGCTGCTACTCCTATCTGCTAGCTGGATATATATACAGGAAAACAGTTATAATCCTATCTTCCCTTGTGTTTGAAACAAACCTAAGCATTACATTTCCATTGTATACATTGTTTAGGTAGTCAGAGACTGATTGATATGCAGGAACACAATTATAATAACTTGCAGGGTGTTTGTTTCATCACAGTAACCTCCATCAAATGCTATGTGACTTATATAAAATTAGATAATGTATTTAATGGCTTCTCTTGTAGAGTACCGGTTTGTACACGTGATCAGTTGCATTTTACCTAAAACGGTTGACAGTTGACACCTTCGATAGTATGGCCGATTCTTCATTTTGGATGCAATCTTGGAGGAGCTTAAGA
>BCLF01000030.1:1737241-1783687 GCA_001602275.1 Zoysia japonica | reverse complement strand
GGATGCAATCTTGGAGGAGCTTAAGACTCAGAGCCTCATCTATGTAAGTTCAATCAAATCGAATTGGCCCCACTCAACTGGAATAAAATCACAACTGCTAAAGAGAACTCTGTACACTGCTGTTTTATTTTGAGATCTCTTCTTTTGTTCTTGTTTATGAGCCTGAGATTGTATCATATTATGTTGGATATTGATTTTCGCGAATGGGAAAAAAAAGCGGGAGAGGGATTGAATTACAAAAGCACATTCAGTTCAATCAAATTGATTTTTCTGAGCATTTTGTTTACTAAGAACTCCTAGCTCCATAATATCCTGAATATGCCTAAGATAATTTTATTTTTTAATATTCACTTGAGTAGCTCTCTAAAATATCTCCACCAAGCTTAAGATTGGACCATTTGAAGGGTATAGCTAAGTTCAAATTACTACCCTCAAGTATAACCAAAATTCAAATAAATCTCTAAACTATTTTTTGATTCATTTTATCTTGTCATTTGGATCAATTTACCTTTACTACAATTTGTCTTTTTTGTTTTTTCATATATAAGCTTAATCTCAAGCTAAAATTTTACAAGATGATAGGGAACATCATAATACATGTTATCATATTTTATTATTATTTTCATATAGTTTTATATCTTAAGTAATTAATTTACTATTAAATGTCACTACATATGAAAATAATTAAAAAAATATGATGTATTTTTTTAACTTGTGTTATGATGTGCTATATTATTTTATAAAATTTCAGCTGTAGATGACACTTACACATGAATAAACAAAAAAGACAAATTTTTACTAGAGGTAAATTGAGTCAAATGGTAAAATTGTGAGGACAAAATGAACAAAAAATAGTTTAGAGGGTTAGTTTAGAGGGTTATTTGAACTTTGACAATACTAAAGAGTAGTAATTTGGACTTTATCCTATTTAAAATAATCTAATCAAAACAAATAAGAACCGTAAAACATGTATGACAGAAAAGAGCACGGCAGCGCCGTGCTATATTTTTAGTTGGTTACCTATTTCGTACTGATCGCGCCAGCCCCATCGTGCTGCAACAGACCGTGTTGTAACAGGTTATACCACGAGGCGAGCCGGGCTATGCCAAGTGGCACAATTGCCCACCTATAAGTTTACCTATAAGTTGGCCACATTTAAAGTTAAAAAAATTAAATCTTTCGTACTGAACGATTCTGCGGCTGTGAAACTCTGATCTCGATTCTTTACGAAGTTTCATTTGTTATTCACGCAAATGATATATTTTAAAATTTGCAAAATTATAATATATAAATCTAATTTGCTTCTCAAATCCACCGAAAATCGCCTCTTATTTTTTTTAATATAAAGCCCTTTCCGCCTCGTGCTCTCACCACCAGGCCTGCTCGCCACCCGCCGCCGGACTCCGGCCATACCGCAGCCACCGACCGCTTCGCCGCCGCTGCTCCTTATTTCCGTCAAATCCAGCCGGCTCCCGTGCTCCCTAACCCTAACCCTAACTCCGTCCCCTTCATCTCCGGTGGAGTCACGCGCGATGGAGGTTGACCCGTTGGATTTGAATCGGCGGAATCCGTTACCCCTATCCGTGCAAAGAAGAGGCCCGCTTCCCCAGAAATTCAATCTAGAGACGGCAATAACTCGTCCATGTCTGCCACCATCGACGACGACTGGGATGTCAGCGACTGGGATAGCCAGGATGAGATGGACGACGAGGAAGAAGATGTGGATGAGAATCAGGGTACAGATTCAAACTCCCTTTAAGTAAACTTTATTCTTTTTTGAGATTTCATTCCTTTCAATCGACTGGAATCGAGTAAGCAGCAACAATGGCGTCTTTGTGGTTAAGGCTTCCGGGTTTTTTTTTTTGAGGGAGTTCCATTTGTATGGTTTAGCATTGCGCGGGAGGAAGCTACGGACCTGACATTAGTGACGGCCATCAATGTGGGGTGTGAGGTGGGCAGCGAACGACTCTCTAACCTTCCTGCTGCTGGAGGTATTATAAAGAATGAAACTTTCCGATCACGATCATGCCCTCATGATACAACTGACTGGAAGGAAATTTATTTCCGTTCAGTTGAAAATTTTATTTTTTGTTTAACTTGCTTGGATTTCTTCTTGCTTGCCTTAGGCTGCCATGATCCATACCGAAATACGGACAAAAAAAATTCTAATCAAATTAGTTAATCATTTTGTTAATGCCCATTTTTGGTGGGTGTTCCTTGATTGTGCAGCACTGCTACGAACAACACCGAACAAAATTTGATTTTTATCTATGATTTTGGATGTAGGGACCTGCCGGCCTTTCACAGTTAATGAATTTCCGAGGTTAAGCAGTGACCATTTTGTGCAGACTGATACAATATATGCAAGACAGGATCTTCATCGTCGAGGCCCTGCACCCCTTAGTCTTTTCTGTCCATTAAAAGATTATGTCAGCGAAGAAGGATTCAGTCATTGGTTTGGTTCTCAGTATCATCTCTTTGATGAATCTGAAAGTATGAGTGTTTAAGATAATTTGTTCTCTGATGCTTTCCAGTATTCACTCGTAATCTATCACTAACATTGTAATTCTCCACTTATTTCTCACACTTCATTTGTTGAAATTTCAGTCAGTGTTAACAATGTTGGAACATTTAATTGCTCAGATATTTGTGTTTGTCGTCCGATGGAGTTGCTGCAGATCATTGATTTGAAAATAGCTGGCTATCAACATGCCCAGCCAGGACGTGCCAAAATTTTTGGATTTTTTGCAGTCCGGGATAGGTTAGAACCTTTGCGCAACTATGTCTACAGATGTCAGGTTGACAATTATGAAGCTGTCTCTGTCAAGCCAAAGACGGTAATCTGGTTTGAAAGTAACAATTTACATACGTGCATATTTGTCACCATGAAAATACCATGCCAGCTTGTTTGATTTTACGATTCAATATTTCTGTTGGTTTGGCAGTTCTACATATTGATCTCAATCCATGCTAAATTTGTTTGTTGTAATCTATGTTTTTGACATGCAAGTCATCTAATCACTGTACAGAAATCTTTTGTTGTTCTATTTTTAAACATGCTTCGTGTTTTATGATCATTTTCTAGTTTGCCAAAAACTGAGAAATTCTGATCTTGTTCTTTTGGTCCCAAATTGTAGGGTATGGCATGCTTATCATTGACTAGCCCTGCTAGATGCATTTGCATTTCAAGCCGCGCACTGTTCGAGTTCAAACTCTGCATTCGTACTGAGGACTCATGCGAAGATAAGCATAGAGATGATATTTTGATTGAAGGATGTGATGAAATCACTAACTTGTTTGGAACAGAGTCATTTGTTAAAACTGGACGTTTTTGTGGGGAAAAGTGTGGATTAGATGTCACATATGCAATTTTGAACATTGCTGTCCAGGCAATAGTCGATGTTGAGATTGTCTGTGCTCCTGTGTGCGGTCTTGATATAAAGTTGCATGCCAAGACCAGTGGCTTCAATGATGTGATCTGTCTCTTCCGAGGTGTTGCAGAAGCTGGTCACAAGTTGAGTTCAGTTGTAGCAGTGTTGATAGAGAGTCACATTGATCTTCGGCTTGAAGGGTCATCAATGGATAATGGTCTTTCCCAGAAGCCGTCCGGTAAAGTGTGGAGGTGCACATTTGATGCCTGTTATCATGGAACAGCAGATGTAGAGGTGAAGTTTGATGATTTCACAACAATTTCAGTGAAGGTCACCTGGAAAGCTCTTAAAAAATGTTTTCCTGAATAGTAAAAGGTATTTAGACGATGACTCACTGTTTAGTGTATTTTCAGTTTAAACGGGAGTTTAAACCGGTTTAATCAAGCTCGAAATGGGAATAAACGGTTTAAACGGCCTAAACAGGGATCCTCTGTTTACTGACTTAGAGAACGTTGATCTTAAATAGTGGATAATCTCAAGAGCTAGTGGAACTCTACTTGATTTTCCTTTGAGCTATTTCTGTGCAATCTTGGAGTTGCTATTTCTATCTTCTCAGTGTGTAGCAAGTGAATGAAATGGTGAACGAACTTAATTAACTAATATTAGTTTTGCTAGATTGCACTTTATTAGCTTGGTTACATGCCGCAGGGGTATGAATGAACTTTCATTCTCATAATCTTAGATAGTTTTTAATCTATCTCTAATGATCTTCTCTCACTGTTGGTTACTATTCCAGTGAATCAATTCTGATTACTAAATCTTTTTCATGCAACGATATGTGTCTTATGACATATGAACACTTGCTTGGGTTGTCCATATTATGACTAAACAGTGAGTCTTTTTCATGCAACGATATGCTACACACTTTGGAGGTATATATCCAAAGTTGTGTTTTTTTTATAAATTTGACAGATGAAATTTTTCAACAGCACTTCTTACAAATTTAATGATAAGCTCATGTCTCAAATCTTTGGTTTATAACAACTATTGTGTTAACAAATTACAACTATCTGAAACAAATATATGAGATACAAAGAAAGTTATTGAAAAAACGAAACAAATTCATTTCGAGTTAATATTAATATTAATGGTGAAGAATAAGAAACATCAAATTTTAATATTAATATATTATTTTTTAAGTTAATATTTTTTTAATTGTAGTGTTAGCACGGGTATCGAGACTAATATGATAAAGGGTATACAGCTTTGAATATGAAAAATCCTGTTTCTCGAGAAGTAACAAATACGTCCAGAATGGCTGTCTTCTTTGTCTTTCCCCTTTCCTTCCTTTTTTTTGGTTACCTCGAGGTGAGATACGTCAAGATGTGTATTGATACACCCCAAAAATATAATTGATTTAGTTAACTTGGGAGCAAGATTAGCAATATATAAACCATGCGCAAACAGGGCAAGCAAAAGGAATATACAAAAGCAATTATATTTGGTACTATCAAATATTTGGGCGTGCAGACCAAGCTATGCTATACCTTAATAAGGACTATGCATTCATACTTGAAAATGACAGAAGTGGTGATCAACCAATATGTCACACCCCAAATTTCCTAATTTGGGGATGTGAACCTTTTCAATTATAAAAAGTAAAAATTTTAATTATTTAAAGGACTTTATCTATTTATTTAATTGTTTTTGAATTTTAAATGTATTAAAAAATTTCCTTGAAAATAAAGTTTTAAACGTTTTGTTTAATAATTAACTTGCTTTAAAAAAATGATTTTGTATTACTTTAAAAGCAAGTTTATTTGATTTAAAATAATAATAATAATAAGGTGGTTGCCCAAAATTTGATTATTGAAAAGATGTCTTGAAAATATGATTTTTATTATGAAATTTGGTTTTATTTGAAAAGGTTTTATATAACGCAAGAAAGGTTTCAAATAACTTTAGAAATCAATTTATCTCCAATACTTTCAAATGAATTCTTTTATTGTTTTATTATTTATAATAAATAATTGTGTAAAATAAATTATAATCAAAGAAAACATAGAAATGGAAAAAAAGGAAATAAACAAAAGAAAAGAAAAAAGGTTTTTCCGAATTTTGGATTCAAGAAAAAAGATGCCCTAAAAATACATTTTTATTTGAAATAATTCAAATCATGTAAAATGCATTTATCTCAAAATATATTTAAATGAATTTTCTCATTGAAGTTTTGAAATAATCGGATAAGAGTTGTAATGGAGAAATTAAAAGAAAAACCATAAAAGAGATGAAATAGAAGGAAAGAACAAGGAAATAAAATAATAAAGAACTTTTCAAATAAATTCTCTCTTTTTCAAATAATCTGATAATAATAAAATAATTGAAAGGAAATAAAAATAATAATAACAAAAGACTTACAAAAAGGGAAAACAGAAAAAAATGATAAAAAAAACTCACCCCAACCCTCCCAGGTCGCAGCCCACTCCCCCTCTCCCCGCCGGCCCACCTCACCTCTCCCCACCGCGGCCCGACATGGCCCAGCCAGCCACCTCCTACCCTCTCCCTCTCATCGACACCCAGGTCCCGCTTGTCACCTCCTTCCCCTACCTCTAACCACCCAACCGCAGCAGCCGCGCGCGCCTCTCCACATCTGCAGCGCGCACGCCGGCCGCCATACCGAGCTTTTCGCGGATCGCACCCCCTACCGTCCCCCGACTCGCCGCCCCCGTTTCCCCTATTTAAGCACCGCCCCCGAGCCTCTCTCTCCTCCCCAACCTGAGCTCACCCCCACCACCGTCGTGTCGCCCTTGCTGCACGCCCGAGCCACCGAGGACCACGTGCCGAGCTTGCCTGCACGGCACCGCCCCTGCCCAGCCTGTCCTCGTCGAGTGCCGCTGTCTGAACAAGCCGCCCGACGTCGCCGAAGTACGGCCATCGCGCCCCTACTCCCAGCCATCCTCGTCGTCAAGCCGCCCCTCAGTGAGAATCCCCATGCTTCCCTCTTCGATTTGAACCCTTCCCCGACGAAATCCGGCCACCGAGGTGCCGTTCCTGGCCACCTCCGACGAGCCCCCCATGGGCACTGCCGTGCTGCCTCTGGCCGCCAGCCACCCTGGTCGGAAGGCCCTAAGCCGTCTGATCTCGGGCCAATGGCCGAGATCTGTTGAGTCCTCCCATTTATATTATTTTAAATCCTAGCCATCCAATCCTAAATCCAAGGCCTAGATTAATTTATGATTTCCTGTACAAAAATAAATATAAATTGTTTATTGCATCAGCAAGATATCATGCTGACATCAGCACATCCGAGTTAAATTATTTAGGTTAACTAAATCCAAATGATTCTGTTAAATAATAGTTAATAATTATAATAAATAAAATAATGAATAATATTATTAATTTGATAAATAAAAATAATAATTAATTAAGTGAATTTTACAAAAAAGCCCCTGAAGTTTTCTGTAATTACTTTTTAGTCCTTACTTGATTCTATAAATTACACTTAGGTCCTCAAAACTTAATTTTAATTACAGATTAATTCCTGTTAAGTATAATTTTGATAATAATGATGATAATTTAATAATAATTAATAATAATAATAGTGATAATAATAATAATGTCAGTATTATTTACACTGCTAATAATAACAATAGTAATGATAAGTAATATTAACAATTAGCATATGAATTAACAGTATGATAGTAATGATAGCAACAATATAATATCATTTCTATACTAATAATAAATGATCATAATGACCATATTAATAATATTTGTACTGCTAATAATAATAATAATAATAATAATAATAATAATAAAGTTTCATTAATTAATATATCTAATTATTTTAGTGTAATAATTATAACTAAGCCCTTGCAAGTTTTGTAAATTATAAAATATTTCATGTTAATTAGTAAATTACATTTTAAATTATAAAGTTTTATAAATTAATATAACTTACTGTTTTAATTTAATAAATTTCATATAAATCCGTATAACTTTAATTTAATTACAACTTAGTCCTTGAAACCTTATAAACCTCACAACTTTTCAACCGTAACTCCGATTTAAGTGAATTTTATATCAAAACGATCGTATCAAAATAACCTATGCATACATGACATCATCCTATTGCATTTCTTCTATTGTTTTCATGTTTGTGATTGTTTTGTGCTCTTTTGTTTGTCTGCTTGCCCGTATAGATGATACGCTTCAGATCTGCTTTGCAAGGACTCTCAGAATCAAGACTTCAAGAATATTGAGCAGCAATATTACTGTAAAGGCAAGTGTCCTTCATCATTTTGTACCTACTTTACAAAACCTCTATCTTGTAAATTGCATGCTTGTGTCAAATTGAATGCGCACCTACTATTAGGAATTCACCTAGTTTTCTTATTATGTCTTGTCGCCCTAGTTTACCTTTTTGTTGGGTAGATTACATGCTTAGCTTGCTGTTGTCAGAATGAGTGATATTAATTTGATTTATTATCATACTTTGCTTCACGAGGATTAATGGGTTATTTAATAGTAACTTAGAGATTAGTGATTTGGGAGATATGGTTGGTGTAGGGCTGTGTGCGGGGTTACCGACACTGTCACTTGGTATGTTATCTTCTCAAATCTATGGACCGGTTCGTGGAGCGACCACCCATGTGTTACCGTACAACCACGAGCTAAGAATGGACGCGGCCTGACGTACTAAGTGGTGAAGACCAGTTTTGTGCGTGCCAACCGGTGACGGGGGAAAAAGCGGAGTTACCGCCTAGATCCGCCTGGAGAGAGATGTGTGGGGAAAGGAGGTTGTACTCCCGGGAACCATCTGAAACAAAAGGAAGCCTTTTTAAGGTTATAGTTAGTGCCTTATTAGGTGAAACCTCAGTGGACACATACAAGCTGGAGGAAGCCATGGAAAAGCTTTGAAGTGATCTCTTGGCCTCCACAGCAAAGTAAGTGTGTGGGTGCATAGCTGGCACAGGCATAATGGAGATTCTTTAGTCTACCTGGAAACAGGGGATAAAATCACTTCTCGTGAGAAATGTGTACAACCTCTGCAAAGTTAAAACTGTCATGACAGCCATGCTTACGGTCATGAGCATTGCATGGGCTCTCACATGATTAGTGGGATTTTGATATGGTTTGGTTGGTGATCACAGGGGGAGACTGTGATTGTTCTGGTGATTACAGTGGGAGACTGTGATTGGTTCCTTGTTGATGCTGCAGTCGAGTAGGCTGTAGGTATGTTGGTTTATAGGTGTTCAGTGTCTATCACTTAGTAAATAGGTGTTTAATAGGAAATGTATCTCTATTGTGTGCTTTTATGCAAAAACACCCTATGTTGCTTTTGCCTTGTCTATTACCACATATCATACTTTCTCACACTTGCTGAGTACATCTCGTACTCAACCTTGCCTTTATAAATACCGCTCAGTTGAAAGAAAAATTTGAGAGGATATTGAAGACACATGAGTTGAAGTCTAGGTGTGCTGTCTCTCCGGTCGATTGCTTGTGAAAGCTGTGCTACGCTTGGTTTTCTTTTCCGCTGCATTTGGTAATCATTTATTTCTTTTTATTCGAGATATTGTTCTGTTTTACCATTAATGAAGTCATTTTATGTGTGAAACTTGATTCTTAGTCACACATAAAGGGTCACTTGGTTTTAGCCTTGAAACCGGGTGTGACACAATATCTGATAGATGAGAGATTCCTTGATACGGCAGCAACGGCAAAATAATGGGAGAATTAGAGAATTGCTCCTCTGGGACTAAAGGAGGTGAAGGGCAACAGACAAGGAACGGGATTCCGAAGCCATCAAACCCCAACCATCAGAAGAAGAGCGAAAGCTTCTTGGGAGCACTCTCCCACTTTCTAGATATAATACTAATAGTAATCCACCTGTGAAATATCTCACTTCCCAGGTAATACTAGTAGTAACCCATATGTGAAATATCTATACTGAGAATCTATTATAACATACCCACTTTAAGTTAATCCTTCGCTTGTGTGTTAAGTGTAATGTTGTTAATGAAAATCATGTGATCATCTAGTTCTTTCACATTGTTGACCGTTTGAACAGTCAAACGGTTTATGGTTGAAACTACACCGTAAGCTACTGTCTAAACGTATTTAAAATCATGATCACAGGGATTACAGCAGTTTGGGCGGGAATACCTTGCTACCTCCACTTCATCAGCTCAGCCGAAGCTCCAATGATGCGGTCTCAGTTCTGGGCTGATAGAGAGTCATGAAGTGGTCTACGAGTCTCCCTTAGGCTTCGTTCGATTACTTCGAGATTAGGAGAGATTGGAGTGGAATGAGAGGAGTTGAAACCTTACTTAGGGTGTAATGAATTCAATGCTCCGCTAATCCACATGGTTAGGGGAATAAACAAACAAAACCTAAGTAAAGGACCTTCAAGTCCGCACACTCTTGCAGCCGCGGGGACAGATTCTTTAGCATCAGCTCCCGACTCATCTCATTCCCTGCCATGAGCTCACGGTCATCCATGGAAGATGGAACCTATCGGCGTTCTGACCACCGGTACAGTATAAATATACGATCGTGGGGCGGTGTGCCTTCGTATTCGATGTGGCCTAGTTTAAGAAAGACTCAAAGGGTTTTTACCTGGTTCGAGTCACCTCGAGAGGTGTAATACCCTACGTCCAGAGAGCAGATTATCTCGATGATAATGTTACAAGGGCTGAATTCTCCCTTCGCGAGAGGATCCGGAACGGGTGGAGGGTGATTAGAACGTGGATGAGTAGAGATGCTTGCTAGACGGAATGCAAGAACCCAGAGCCCTAGTGGCGTTCGTTAGTCTGTTTTTCGTTGTCTTGTGTTCTTCTCTATCGCTCTCCGGGCCTTTTTTTATATAGGGGGTCCGAGGTTACAAAGTGGTGAGTCCTTTTGCTGTCGTCGTCTGTTCTTCGCTTTGCCCAGGCACGTGCGTGACCCGTCGCGTCACGCGCAGCGGCGGGGCACTGTAGCGCCTGTCCGGTACTGCTGTGTCGGCTACAGTGTTGTCTTGCCTTGTCCAGCAGCCGTTGCAGCTTTTCGCTGGAGTGTCGCCGTGGTGAATCTCGTTCTGTCCCGTCAGGACGGATGACAGTTGGCCAGCGGAGTAAATGTGCAATAACGCGGCACCTACTACCCGGAGTCGCTCCCCGGGGGTCGGCTTTCGGATGCCGGAGTCCCCGTGCATCTTAGCGCGGCTAAGACTTGACTGTCGTAGATCGCCGCCTAGGAATTGAATCCCGCGGTCGTCAGACCCCTAATTCGTGATCTTACCCGTTTGAGCACAGACTGTCAGGTACCCGAGTTACCTAATCCCTACAGAACCCTTCGTGCTACTCGCGGTGTCTCGTCATCTCTCGTCAGTGTCAGCTCTATTCACTGCATGCTTTGTACTCTATTTACACAGAAGTAGGAGGGTGGTCTCGTGTTTGATCCACCGAAAAAGGCTCTTCAATTTTATATTCAAGGTTGTAACTACGCACATATATATAGACGCCTTAACCCGGACATTCGTAATTAGTGATCAAGTCATTAAGTGTACAGTGCGTATCCAGTCCAAATTAAAACCAGACATTGAAAATTTTCATATAAATATTTCAATTTTATCTCTTACCCATTATTTAGAATCCACCTGTAGTGTCGCTACTAGTACTATCAATCTTTGGGGAGTGTGAGCATACGACTATAGCCATCAGAAGCCTTTTATGTCAGACAGCATTGGGTCGACAGTAACTTAACTGGATGATAAAAAAGCGACATATGTCTCTGTACGGTCTTCGTACATAATCCCTGCGTTTGGTTTTTGATGTGTTTCCGACATGTTTGTGAAGATTAAGGAAAGAGCAAATTGACTATTGTATCTGCAGTTAGTTTCTTCGTTCTCCCTCACGGAACAGTGAATTGGATTGAACTACCAATGACAGGGGCAAACACAGAACAGTGAATTGGATTGAACTACCAACGACAATAAATAAAACACTCCGTCAGTTAAACTACGACGACAAGAAAAAAAAACGGAGGGAGTATGTTCCATAGAAATATATCTCATCTCAACACAGCATGTATGCAGCATTTCGGTAGTGGAAGATATATAACTTACATAGATGTATACTGTATTTTGAAATGATTATTAAAGATGATGCTAGGTAATTAATAAATATGGGAATATTTTACAACAATAGTGGTGGGAACATTTTTGCGGGATGGGGTAAACCTTCAAAACAAACGCATTGTAAGCATTTCGACATTGAACGAGAGATATATAACCAATGGAGATGTGGCGATGCACAAATTGAAATGGCAGCAAATTTGGAAATGTCGTGATGGTTATATACTTATATGTAAGTGGGGATGGGAGGTGATATCTGTAAGGGTCCATCTTCCAAGTGTGCTGATGTTTTGCTATCTGTATTTTGAACTCTCTAATTTCTGCTGAACTCCTCTAAGGCTCTAAAATAGAGTTATGGAAATTTGCCAAGCATGCAGAAACTAATCTTGATCTCCTGATGGTGCAGTAGCATCAACAAAGCATTTTTTAAAAAAGGAAAGAAATCCCGGCCTTTACTTCAGAGAATGCATGGCTATCTTATTACAATTGTGTGCCACATGTCTGCCAAATGAATAAAAAGGCAACAAACTCGATGAGCTGTTATTAACTAGAACTTTTATTGCTAAATCTCCATCCATAGGTGACGAAGAGCTGGAGTGAGTCATACCGGCCAGAACCCTCTCCATGCCCACCCTGCAGAAGTGAGTCAAACCCTCTCCCTCGCCTGCTTCGCCTCTCGAAATAGGCCGGCTCATTCATCTGAAAGGGACATGATACCGTGCCTTGTTCAGATTACTCAGACTGATCTGTGAAAAAAAAACTGCAGGGTTTGCCTCCATAATCTGTAGATCGACCGTCATGTGTAAAGTACCGAAATAAGAGGGTAATAAAGCAGGTACTCATGCATCTTACTTTGCCTCGGATGTTGCGTCTGAGCATCAGAAATCTTACAAGAGTCTTTTTAAAATAGACTTTAAAATAGACCAAGCGATGTTGTTTCGTTGTTTCACTTCTTAAGAGATAAAATATGAATTCAATCTTAGCCGTTGATTTATATAAGAAAACATGCTTCTCATTACTACCACCTTCTAAAATCTACTAATTACTTTTCACATTGAATTATTTAGTAATTAATAATTATTAAAACACTTTTACTTCCTAAGAGGTAAAACAACAACTTAATCCTCGAGATCTGCGTAAATCAACAATCCATATTCATTTGAGTCAATTCTAAAATCTGCCTCTTACAATAACTACTCCAGAGCGTTGGTTAGGATTTATTATTGTTTGATTTGGTACTACATTGTAAGGTTCAGGGATTGCATTGAGCAAAGTTGCAGCCAAGCCAGATATTATTATTTATTTCCCAGAAGAAAGCAAAACAGAGAGTGAAGAACAAAATGAAATTACAGGACCTCATTCTTTGCTGGCCCATTTTAAAGATTTGGGCAGATATACGACTAACTATTCGTAGGCCCATTTGAAACACGCCTTGTTTGAACATTTCCACCCTGCGATATTGAACTGTATACAACAGGACCTTCATTCGGTGCCTAATTTAAGTCAAAATTTTATTCAAATTTAGCATGGATTTTTTTTTGTGTGGTCTGACTCTTGACTGCGCTAAATCAAAATTCTTGGCCCATTATCACATCTAAATACAAAAAAAACATGAACAGTTCATGGCGGTCCCAAGGCATACCTAACGTTCCTTAGTAATCTGCATGTGCTCTACAGTACGCCTATAAGAGGATGTAACCAAGGACAACCAACTCCTCTGTCTCTCAGATGTCGATATAACATTGCATTTATCAGAATTTTAGGAGGGTTTGGCCGGAACCCATACTTTGCTCTGGACACATTTTTAATTAGCCTTTAGTATCATAGGAAGATGTGCGTTTTTGTGTAACCAGCCTACAGCATCAAGTACTACCAGTTCAATAAGGTCTTATGTGGATACTTCTCCCTGTGCATCATTGTTTCGAGCACAGAGATGATCGCAAGGGATTACAACGATTTTGACAGGAATGCTCTCCTGATCTTGACTTTTCCATTTCAAATGAAGCTCCAACGATGTGGCCTCAGTTCTAGGCTGACAGATAGTCGTGGAGTGGTGAGTCCCACTTAGAAAAGAACCTTCACGTCCGCACACCGTCACAGCTAAGCAGCCAGCTTCTTTAGCATCAGCTCCCGATCCATCTCATTCCCTACCATGAGTTCGCGGTCATCCATGGAATATGGAACCCTTCATGCTAGTACATGCACGCTTGGTGTCTCATCACCCCCTCGTCAGTGTCAGATCTATTCACTGTGTGCTTCGAAGTACTATTTACTGGAGTACGCTGAAGCAGGAGGTCGGTGAGCTCTGGTGGTTGGTCTTGTGGTCATTTGATCAACCGAAAAAGGCCCTTCAATTTTATAGTCAAGGTTGTAGCCCGAAACATAGAACCCGGACAGTCCTGATCAGTGATCAAAATCCAAGCCTGTCGGTGTTCTAACCACCGGTACAGTAAAATTTACGTAATCGGTTTATATTCGAATAGCCTAGTCTACGAAAGAGAATCAAAGGTTAACCTCGTTCGGGCCGAGGCGTAATACCCTATGTTCAAGGACGAAGAGAGAGATCAAATCATATGAACTAAAGAACACGAGTACAATGCGGAATGGTCTTGGCTCCATCCAAGAACCCTAGCTCGCGTGGGTGGATGTGGTTACGATAAGATGGCTGGTACTTGTTCTTCTATTGTCTTGTCTTGCTTGGCCTCTTCATCTAATGCCTCAGAGTACCTTTTTTATAGGAGTCGGACCGAGGCTACCAACTTGGTGCCTACGGAACCTATTGGCTCTCCACCATGTGAGGCCTTGATCATCGCCTGGCGCCCGCTGGGGCCGATGCAGTATACCGATGACCTTCGTACGTCTTTTGTTCAGTCACGGGGGACAAATGACACTTTTCCTACTTGCTTTTTCGATCGTCTGGCTGCTTTACCAACTTCTATAACGCTTTACCTCCCAGCAAGGTTGCTTTACGTCCTGCTGTACGTTGGCAGAAATCTCTGTGGCTGTCAGTGATTGGTTGCTAAGGCGATGCCCGACCCCAAGGGGTCGAGTCAGAGCGTTGGCTTCTAGTCGTTGGTGAGCTGAATCTTGTTGTCGTGTAGCTTCAACCTTTCGTCGTGTAGCCGAGGTCAGGACGTTATTGGCGGGATGTGAACCTTCGTGGGCTGTAGACGGATTGTGGCCATAGTTTGTAGATGGGCCTTTGTGTAGAGGCCGGGTCCGTAAGTACCCGGGGTATACTATCCCGACAGTAGCCCCCGAGCCCTGCACCGTTTGCAATCTTTGTTGAGGCGGCGCTGGGCTGACCTTTACTAAAGTTTGACTCTTGATCCTACGGGAGCGCGCGAGCGCGCCTGTAGGGCGTAGCCCTCGAGCCCCCGAGTGATCCGAAGGGTCGGTTGTGGGCTTAGTCTCTGTCTCGACATCGTTCGTCGATGGTTGATCCTACGGGGGCGCGTGAGCGTGCCCGTAGGGCTTAGCCTCCGAGCCCTCGAGCGATCCGAAGGGTCGGTCGTGGGCTTAGTCTTTGTCCTCGACATCGTTCGTAGATGTTTGATCCTACGGGTACGCGCGAGCGCGTCCGTGGGACGTAGCCCCCGAGCGAGCCGAAGGGTCGGTCGTGTTCGGCTCGCTCGATCGTGGGCTTAGTCTTCGTTAGTTTTTGACCCCTGAGGTCAGTTTGAGGCTGATTTTTGTTATCATCTGAGTGTCGGAACAGATGCCTAGATTGAGCCGGTCGGGCCGGCCTCGTCTCATGATCAGCATCGCGTCTCGGTTAGATTGGGCAGTCCAGTCATTTTCCATGATCAGGCCTCGAGCAAGTATCGAGCCGGTCGGTTTATCGCCCGACCTCTTGTTCGCCTCGATCCATGAGATGACTCACGGCGTCAGTAACGGGCGTCGGTAACTGCTCCGACGATCGCACGATTCCGTTGCCTCCACGTGGACGGTGGATATGGCGTCTGGGTACTGTAACTGCCGGTCGAACGGTCGGTTGGACGATGCCGATCGAACGGCCGTGGGAGCGCGGCGCTTCGAGTGTTCACGTCCCTTCAACTGGCGCCTGTCAGCCATTAACTGGCATGTCAGACAGGCTTACGTCACCTCCACCCTCCACCGTGGTGGAGGTAGCGAGGCGGCGTCCGGCCTCACCCGTCAGTGAGTGGGGTGCCGGCACGGCGGATGCACGTCGTGACGCGCACCCATGATGACGCAGTTACTGCACCATCGTGTCGTGGTTAGTAGGGGTGAGTAATGTTCACCCCCGATGGTCTTTAAAAAAGGGGGGCGCGGTGATTTCAAAATTCACGTGCCGTTCGTTGTCTTCGTCTTCAGGCTTCCTCGTGCTAGCTTGCCTTGGCTTCCAGAGCTTGTCGTCTTCGTCCTCATCGTCGTAGTGATGGAAGACACGTGGAAGCCCTCCGCAGTCTCGGAGGAAGTGCTCGAGTGCTACCATAGCGCCGAGCTGCTGCCGTTGAAGGACGCCAGCGAGTGGGAGGCGGCGGAGCACCAGGAAGTGCCGGCGCCGCTGGAGGGGAAGATCGTGAGTTTTCTCACCTTCCACGAGCGCGGGCTGACACTCCCGGGCACCTTCTTCTTCCGCACGCTGATGCTCCACTACGGCGTGTGCCTCCACCACCTCAACCCTAACGGCATTCTTCATATTGCCATCTTCATCACGCTCTGCGAAGCGTATCTGGGGGTGGCTCCGGGCCTGCCGTTATGGCGGTACTTATTCCACGCCAGCAAGTTGCAGGAGTCCTCCGGCGCGGCTAGGCAGGTCGGCGGTTCTGCGATCATGCTCCTGAGCGCTGAGGCGAAGGAGTACATCAAGGTGTCGCTGAAGAAGTCCTTGAAGGGCTAGCATGACGGGTGGTTCTACATCAAGAATGCCACCTCCGGCCTTCCGGCTTTTTGCAATGCGCCGGCCGAGGCAACCGACTTGTGGAAGGCCAAGGTGACAGCCGAGGAGAAGGACGAGTTGGGGCCATTGCTGCAGAAGATCCGGCGGTTGAGGCACGAGGGGTTGAATGGCGCTGCTGTCATTGCTACCTTCGTGCGGTGTCGGGTTCAGCCGTTGCGCTTTCGAGCCTTCCCCATGAACAACTATGAGGGTAAGGACGACGCCACCCATGAGATGGTCGAGATCGATCTGAGCGACAGGGAGGTCGCCTAGCAGATCGGCATGCTGCTGGAGGGAGATGTCTCCGACGAGATGTCCAAGGGCTCGTAGCCCCTTGACAAGGATCACTCGACCCTGGTGAGTTGGCCGCCTCTTGCCTGTGTTATTCCAGTTCGTAGAGTAGATCGGGTCGGGTCGTGGATAGGAGTCGACGGCTCAGTCGTTGTCGATGCTGCATGTCCTGTCGGGGGCCGCGCCCGGGTCGAGAGACGTAGTCGGGACAAGCGCTGCAGGCGTGTCCTCGACCAAAAAGAAGAAGGTCGTCAAGACACGGCGTCGTGCTGGCTTGAGGTCATTCCTGGCCGTCAGTCCGACAGTTTCTGCGCTGACTGCGCGACCTGCTCAAAGGTCGGCTGGGGCTCCGCCAGTTGGGGCCCCTTCAAGCACAAGCGCAAGGTCGGGGGTTCCGACCCCGATCACCGAGACTGCTGCGCCACAGACGGCGACTCCGGTTGACGTCAGGAGCTCGGCGTTGTCTGAGGACGTGGTCCCACCTTCACCGAAAAGGACGAGGACCGAGGGGTCGGCGAGCGCAGAGGTCGACTCCGGGACCGCAGCAGCGGTCACCACGGTCCAGGTGGCAGGAACTGGGGCGGCTCAGCCCTCGGGCGTGGGCCAACCAGCTGTTCCTCAGATCTGGAGGATCCCGACGCGCCAGTCGAGAGTGTAAGTTCCTGCACCTTTAGTCTAGATGTAAATTTCATTTGGGTTAGTTTGTTTCTGACCTGTTTGGCGGTGTGCAGGCTCCGTCGTCGGTCACTACAATGTGTCCGGCTGCGGCCGTAACGACGTTAGCGTCGGAGGGCATCGACGGTGAAGCCGACGTTGGCACTGGTGCGGCGGCGCAAGCGGTGACGCCGCCCCATCCGTCTGAAGTTCAGAACCTGCCACCCCTGGAGGTCGGCGGCGCACTGCTGCAGCCTCCCCCGATGGCTACCGTCGAAGGTCAAGAGGAGGCAATAGCCAAAGCCCAGAAAGAGGTGGCCCTCGAAGCCCAGAAGGCAGAGGCGGCCTCTAAGGCCCGAGAGGAGGAAGCCGCCAAGGTTCTGGAGGAGGCAGCTCCTGAGATCCAAGACGGGGCTGTCGCCGAGGTGGAGAGGGAAGACTCCTCTGCGGCTCCTGATGTTGGAGGGGAGGTTGAAATGACAGAGACCGAGGGTCCTAGGGGGTCTCCCCCGCCCTTAGCCCACGAAGGACCGGCTGGCCAAGTCTCGCCAACTGCTCTCGAGAGCGCGTGGGAGCTGAGTGAGACAGCCGTCGCGAAGCAGCCGAAAGTCCCACTGGCAGACCCGTTCGAGGGTTTGCAAGGGACAACCGTGAAGGAGGTTGGAGAGCCGTCGACGAGCGCGGCCCTGGGCGAAGCGAGCGGAACAGCCGGAGAGGTGCACGAGGGAGGAGGGACCGGGCTGGTCGCGATGCCGATGATGCCATCCGCTGCCACGGGGGCGCCCGACTCCTGTCCTCTGGCTTCTTGAGGACCGGGAGGAGGGGCGATCTTACGCCTGAGGCCGTGGCCAAGGCGTATAATTTTACAATGACCAGATGGCTAGGGTCCGTCGCTTCAACCTTGCAATGGCCTCCGGCCTCCGTCAGCTATTTGGCATAACAGACGAGTGCCAAACCCTCTTCGACGATCCGTACCTGATAGAGTGTCGGGTAAGTTTGAATATTTTAAGTTTCTTAGTCGAACCTGTTCATTGTGATGTTGAATGTTGTCGTTTGCAGGCGAATCTTGCTGCGGCCATGGGTCAACCTCCCCGAGGCTATGCTCTGCAAGCCGAGGTCGACGCCCTTCAGGCGGAGCTGGAGAGGACCCGGGCCGGTTGGGACGCCTTGAGAAACTTTGCGATCCAGCTGTACCACCAGCTCAATGCCACCCGGGAGGCAAGCCGCATCTCGCTCGACGAGGCCAATCGGGCGTGTATGGACGCTGTGTCAGCGCGGTTGAAAAACCGAAGGTTTTCCTCCGTCCTCACCTCCGCGCGAGAGACAATCGCAAGTAATTTAGTTAAACAATTTGTAAGCTTTACCGTATTAAAGGCCGAGGTCAGGTCCTGATTGAAGACTTTGTTTTTTTTTGCAGAGCTTTGGAGGCAGACCGACCAACACGACGCGGAGGTTCGACGTCTCAAAGACCTCCTGACCCATGCCGACGGGGCCCGCCAGAGTGCCGAGTCCTCCACCAAGAGGGCCTTGGAGGAGCACCAGCGAGCCTTCGAGCAGCGGGACCGGCATGACTCGGAGCGGGCCGTTGCAGAAGCCGAGGTCGAGCGATTGTCGGAGGAGCTGCGGGAGACGCAGCAAGCTGCCTCCGAGGTCCAGGAGGCACGCCTGGTTGCCGAGGCCGAGGTCGAGCAGCTTCGGGCGGAGCTGAATGAGGCCAAGGGCCTTGTCGAAGCTGTTGCAAAAGAACGGGATGGTAAGTGTCATACCTTTTTGTTTATTGATTGGCCTTGGGGGTCGACCGTTTGATAGTGTATTTGCTGCAGCTCTGGTCGGTGAGCTCCGACCCTTGAGGTCTGCGGGCCGACGTCTGCTCCATCGGATCTTCGCTGGCGTGCATGAGAACTCCCTCTCTACGGAGTTCGTGATGCCCATGCTGCAGCAGCTCCCGGGCATCATCGTCATCAAGGTGATGTGGGCGCTGGAGGACAGGGCCTCGCTGACCCTGACGCTGACCCGCTCCCACTACCCGGACGCGGACTTCAGCCGGATCGTCGAGGGGTTCGCTTTCGGGTTGTCGGAGGAGGAGATGACGGCTCTCGAGGCCGAGATGCAGCCGTCGCATGGGCGATCATCGCCGACTTCAACGGGCCAGAACTTCTTCGGGAGCGGTTCGGCCACCTTCCCCACGTGCAGCAGCGGCGTCCTTAGTTATTTGTAGAAAGTAGTAGCATTTTGTATTCGACTGTGTAACGAACACTTTTGGATGATGTATAAATACGCAGGTTTCCGACCCTCTTCTGTGTTTCAGTTTTTCGCACTTATCGTTTCTCGAGTTCCGTTGGGCTTTGATCAAGCGACTGGGTCGGATATAGCTCATAGGGTCGAGTGTCGGGCTCGATACAGCGGTAGAGCGTCACCAACGTCGGGTCGGATCGTTAGCCGCGAGAAAAACTTGAACGAAAGCGCTTTCGTAACTTGACAAGTCTGAGGGTCACCTGGGAAACTTTGCGCGGGTCAAGGGGTCGGGCCCCGACAAAACAAAGGGAGGCACGGAGCCTTTTCACGAGACTAAGGCAGGGAGCCTTAGAGCGTAGGAACGAGGCGCGGAACCTTGTTGAGTCTAAGGCACGGAGCCTTAGAACGTAGTAACGAGGCACGGAGCCTTAAAATGTAGGAACGAGGCTCAAGACCTAAAGGGTCGAATGTGATGGGGTCGATTGTTCCGACCCCCAAGTGGGGACTCTGTGACTAGCCATCAGGTAGTGAAGAGTAGACGAGTCGGCTGCGCTTCACTGCCAATAAATAGTTAGTGAGACAAGAGAATGTATAGAAACTTAGGTGATTTTATTATGCGTAGAAACGACGAAAGTTCTCGATATTCCAGGCATGGTCTAGCTCCCTGCTGCCCTCGATCGCTAACTTGTACGCGTCGGGGCTTAAGACTCGGTTGATTACATAAGGACCCTCCCATGGAGGTTATAGCTTGTGGTGGTCGGTATTGTCTTGCACCCTCTTGAGCACAAGATCGCCGATGTTGAAGGCCCGACCTTTGACACGCCGAGCGTGTAGTTGTCGCAGACTCTGCTGGTACTTGGCCGACCGTAGAATGGCGATGTCGCTTACTTCGTCCAGCTGATCCAGGGCATCTTGCCGCGCTGCTTCCGACCTTTCTTCGTCGTAGGCTCCGACCCTCGGGGAGTCGTAGTCGAGGTCGATCGGCCGCACAGCTTCCGCTCCGAAGGTCATGAAGAATGGGATGAACCCCTTAGTTCTGTTGCAGGTCGTTCGTAAGCCCCACAACACGAACGGGAGTTCTTTGATCCACTGCCCGGCCCGCTTGCCTGACGGAGTGGTTGTTGTCGAGCATCTTTTCGAAGTGGTTGTTGTGGTCGACCGGCTTCTTTGCTTGGGGTCGGGGCGGCCACTCTGTGACGCCCACGAACTCCTCGTCGTGCCGGCGGTTCTTCTGCTTCTTACTGCTCGAGCCGCCCCCGTCCCGACCGTCCTTGCTGTCTGAGCGTCGGTTGGAGCGGTTATCGTTCTCGCGGTCGGCCTTGGACTTCTCTTTGTCCTTGGTCTGATCCCGGTCGAAGTTGGCTTGGACAGCCTCCTCCCCGGTGGTGAAGGTGGTGGCGATGTCAAGAAGGGCGCACGCTGTCCAAGGGTTTTTACACCCTAGCTTGTGGACGAACGCCTTGGACGTCGTGCCGCAGGTGAAGGTGTTGATGACGTCGGCGTCACTCACGTCGGGCAGCTCGTTTCGCTTGCGCGAAAAGCTTTGGATGTAGTCGCGGAGCAATTCGTCGGGGTTCTGTTTGCAGTTCTTCAGATCTCAGGAGTTACCCGAGTGGGTGTAGGTCCCTTGAAAGTTGTCGACGAAGGCGTGACGGAGGTCGAACCAGTCGTGGATGCTTTCTCTCGAAAGATGCTCGAGCCACCCCCTGGCCAAATCGGACAGGAAGAGTGGCAGGTACTAGATGGCGAATAGGTTGTCGGCGCCACTGGCTCTGCATGCAAGACGATAATTCTCGAGCCAGTGGGCAGGATTGGTCTCACCAGTGTATCGGACGGTGTTGGTCGAAACTCAGAATCTCTGAGGAAAAGGTGCTCTCCGGATATGGGACCCGAACGCTCGGGGCCCGACCTCATTAGGACTAAGGCTCCGGACGTGGTCATAACTGCGCCAACGGCGGCGATGGTCAGGAGACCGCTCCCGCCTGGACTCGGCGTAGCGATTGCTCCTGGCTTGCTTCTGCGCGTCGATCGTGTGACGAGAGTCACGGTGCTCTCCGAGGCGCTGGCGAACGTTGCCAGCCGGAGGGTAAGGCGCACCTCAGTCCGACCGCGGTGGCTATCGCGGGTCGGACTGCGACAGTCGGTGCTCGGCCGGTGGGAGCTGTGCGCCTCAGAGTGCTGACGAAGCGAGGGTTCAGGTTGTTGAAGCATGCCATCGAGGTAGACACGTAAACGGTCATAGGTTTCCTTGAGCATGGGGTTGTCGAGCGTGGCGGACTCGTGGAGTACGTAAACCACCGCCGCCAGATTCTCATACAGCGTGTCGAAGGCGGGCGTGCCGCTGTCCATTATATGCTGATAAGTGGACCGGGCCCGGGCTCGGGTGCCACCGCTCGTCACAGCGGCAGCCTTACCCTGACCATCGCCCCCGGTTGCAAGCTTGCGCCGGAGAGCGTCTTCGACGACAAAAAGAGCGTGTCAGTGCGGAGAAGAGTCATCGTCAAGAGCCTTGCCAGAAGTATCGACCTCCGTGGCCTTGTTGGGCAGTAGAGTGAAGCACTCACGGAATAGGTCATGACCCAACACATCGTGAGGCAAGCACTGAGGTGAACGACGGCGAGGCAAGCGACGTCGAGGTGAACACCGCTTGCATGAGGTCTGAAGGTGAAGTTCACTGTCGTTGTCGACAACGAAATCTAGGCTTCCGAAGCAGAAGGCCTAGCCAATAGCGAAGGTGGGGATGCTCCACGATCGACCATCACGAGTGATGGCAACCGCAAAACCCTCAAGAAACAGGCGAGAGACCGAGGACTCCCCCACCAAAGCGAAAATTGAAGCCATCAAAAAGCGAAGCGAAAACGCACAACGAAAAACCTCTTCCTGGCGCGTCAACTGTCGGTGTTCTGACCACCGGCACAGTAAAATTTACGTAATCGAAAGAAGTATTCGTGCGCCCTTCGTATTTGAATGGCCTAAGAGACTCAAAGGTTAATCTAGTTCGGACCGCCGAGTGGCGTAATACCCTACGTCCAGCGACGAGAGAGATCAAATCGTATGAACTCAAGAACACGAGTACAATGCGGAAGGGTCTTGGCTCGATCCAAGAACCCTAGTTCGCGTGGGTGGATGTGGTTACAATGGGATGACTGGTACTTGTTCTTCTATTGTCTTGTCTTGTTTGGCCCCTTTGTCTAATGCCCCAGGGTACCCTTTTTATAGGGGTCGGACCGGGGGCACTAACTTGGTGCCTACGGAACCTACTGATCCTCTGTCAGGTAGGACCTTGGTCGTCGCTTGAGTTGGTCGCCTAACGCCCGCTGACGTCGGTGCAGTTGGCTGGTGGCCTTCGTACGTCTTTTGTTAAGTCGCGAGGGACAAGCGACACTTTTTCATCTTGCTTTTTCGATCGCCTGGCTACTTTACCAACTTCTGGAACGCTTTTACCTCCCGGTAAAGTTGCTTTACCTCCTACTGTATGTTGGCAGAAATCTCTGCGGTTGTCAATGGTTGGTTGCTAAGGCGGTGCCTGACCCCCGAGGGTCAGGTCAGAGCGTTGCCTTCTAGCCGTTGGTGGGCTGAATCTTGTTGTTGCGTAGCTTCAACCTTTCATCGGTCGGGCTTGAACGCTTGCACGGTTCCGACCCCAGGTCGGAACATTCTTAGCGGGATGTGAACCTTTGCGGACCGTAGACGGATTGTGGGCCGTAGTTTGTAGATGGGCATTTGTGTAGAGGCCGGGTCAGTAAGTACCGGGATATACTATCCCAACAAAGCCCTTTGGAGCTCGCAGCTCTATGTATCTCGAGAGTTCATTTCAGTCATTCAGTGTACACCGCGTGTCCAGTACAAATTAAAGCCATCAAGAATTTTCATACAAATATTTCATCTCTTTACCTAATTGGTTAGAAATCCTCCTAAAGTATAGCCACAAGGCCCACAACTAGCTAGCATCAATCTTTAGGGAGTATTGAGCATAATAGCTATAGCCATCAGAAGCCGGCCTTTTACGTCAGACAGCATGCTATTTCGACGGCAGCATAACTTGATGATGATTGGTTAAAAAAAAAAGACGACATATGCCTCTGTACGGTTTGCAATGTTCCATGGAATTTCTCATGACAGCGCAACATGTATGCAACATTTTGGCAGTGGAAGATAATTTATATAGATGTATATTGTATTTTGAATGACTGTTAAAGATGATGCCGAGTAATTAATAAATATGGGAGTATTTTTTACAGTAATTAACAATTGCAGGAACATTTTTTCCGGTGGGATAAATCTTAAAAGAAACATACTGTAAGCATTTTGACATTGAACGAGAGGTATAATAACACTAGTACTTCTCTTCGTCTGTCCACAACAGCTGAGAATACAAATAGGATACTGCGCATGAATCTCAAGCCTTGCTAAGTGGGCCATCGATCGCCATCCATTTAGCTTCTCTGCGAATGCCCCACAACTTGGACTCATCAGTTCAATTGTTGCCTTTGTTGTTTGGATGAATTGAGGAGATATTTTATCAAATACTAACAGCAGTGTTTGCTAGTTTCTACTAATATCCAGCAAGTGAGAAGCTGGGTCAAAGAAATTTCAGTTGTTGCCTCTCAATAAGCTTGCCCTTCAATACGTGTGATTTTCGTTTCGAATCATTAAATATATTAGCCTCTTTAAAATGAGCCATTTTTAGTTTCTCGCTTTATTATTTACCAAAATACCCTTCTTCATCTTTGGTCGATCTAGCTGCTGCCGCCGCTTCACACATCACCACTTCTCCCCGCTTGGCTCGCCCATGTGTACTCGCCCACCTGCTTCGCCCGAGTTCAGCCGATTGCCCCACCCGCACATGTCTGACTGACAGGTTCGCCCGCTCGCGTAATGTTGCAGGACCGACTACTTTGGTGGGCAAGGCAATTGGTCGAGCACGGGAGAAGCAGATGGGCGAGCACAAATGGACGAGCGGTGAGGCGTGAAGCAGCAGCGGCTAGGTCGACCAGAGATGAAGAGAAAGAGTATTTTGGTCAATAATTAAAGTGAAAAAATAAAAATGGCTTATTCTGAAAAGGCTAACGTATTTAATGCTTGAAATAAAAGTCATACATATTGAAGAGCAAGAACCGAAAAGCTCACGTATTTAGAGGCAACAACCGAAAATTCTCGTCCACTCGGACTTCCAGCACCGGCCGTCTGTACTCATTTGAGCTGGATGCTGAACACGTGGAAGTATGATAAAAAGAAATTGAAAATGACAAAAGGAATTAGTATGTGAAGGTGTGGCATAATTGATCAGAGAAGATATTGACGGGAGTTACGTACACAGGTGGCATAATTGAAAATCTAGTTTTTAGATGCACCAATGAAGCTTCATTGAGGCATCATTTCTCCACTGATACAGAGGATCGAGCATTAACAGAGTTGTCAAAAGAAGCCTAATATATAGCCTCCGCACTGTCACGAACATATCATTTTTTTTTTTGAAACCAAGGATTGACTAACAATTACAAGAACAAGGATATTTGTCGAGCGATGTATACCCACCAGGACCGGTAGCGAATGCTGATGTTTCTATTTTCCACTCGGGTCAGCTTGAACTGGAGCACTGGAGCAGTACATGTGTTTTATCTACACTGCACGTATACGGAGCTGCCAACTCCTTACCTGGACGGCCTGTTCTCCACAATCCGCATGACCAGCGCCTCTCTCTGAGAGTGTCTCCTCCTCAACCCCCGCCAAACTTCATGCAGATCTGCTCCCTCCGCCATTCCTCCATGCAGCTAACCAACCAATACTCACTGCGCACATGTGGCCTGCAGCTAGCCTGCCTAAGCACGCGTACAGCAAACCAACACATGCACGCGACCTACAAGCACTCATCAACCGGCTTGAAACAAAATCAAAGTCAAGATTATGCCTAGCATATTCCGAATCAACTCCTGAAGCATCTCATCCCTAGCATTAGCTCACAGGTGCACCAACACCCATGGGCCATGGAACCCTTTCTGTTACATGCTTTGTGTATCTCATCTCCCTCTCACCCCTGTTCAACTCTACTTACTACCTTGAAGTCCTATATATACTCAGGGAAGGTCAGCTCTGATATTTGGCCTTGATGTTTTCTCTTTATCTACCATACGATTTGTGATTCCACTACCACAAAAAGAGTCATTAGAGACGGGTGTTTTTCTTCATTAGAGACGGGTGAAGCATCGGTCACTGATGTGGAGTCATTAGAGACGGGCAAACGACCGTCACTGATACGAAGCATTAGCGACGGGTGAACAGCTGTCTCTGTTAAATCATATCAGCGATGGTCGTTCCCGCAGCCGTCTCTGATGACACACACATCAGTGACGTGCGCTGATGGCAGCCGTCTCTGATGACACACTCATCAGTGACGCGCGTTAGTGGCAGCCATCTCTGATGACCCACTAATCAGTGACGTTGTTAGTCTTAGCCGTCTCTGATGACCCACTCATCAGTGACGCGCTTTAGCTTTAGCCGTCTCTGATGACCCACTCATCAGTGACGCGTTTTGCTGACAGCCGTCTCCGATGAGAAGCTAATCAGTTACACGTGTTATGAAGAGCCGTCTCTAATTTTTATGTTATTAGTGACCTAATATTTACACCCGTCGCTAATGTAGTGGAACCCGTATCAGTTTTCATTTTAAATCTGAGCCACCAGTTTACTCGATATCAATTGCACATCAGATAATAACAACCATCATTGCATTACCAGTTCGATCTCTTATATAACGAGCATTTCAAATAATAACAATACGAGAGTCAATTGTTGCACATAACATCCACATAGTAGGACACATCGATCATAACAGTCACAGTCACAATGTTTCATATTTAAATAAAACAGTATTATACATATCACAAATGAGAGCTACAATACATTTGGATTCACTTAGGTACAATGGAACTCTCCCTGACTGTAGATAACCTCGGAGATGAAAAAGATGGCCATTCGATCTTGAATATCAAAGAGCACAGTATCATCGAGGGCACATGTAGGTATGATGAAATCATGCTTATTGATCATAGCATGAGATGGGCATGTAATCATTCAACTATAACATATCACTCAAATATTTAATTTAAAAAAGGTACAGTTTTTCTTTCTCTACTAAATATAGAATACACATAGATATTATCAGCACAGATCTTGTCTATGATTCCAAAATGCAAAAAGGTTGGATAAATCACATGTTCTGCATGACTATCACGGACATTAATATTTTCTCATAGTCTGAAAATATGTGTTCTGACATGAAGCCTTAACTACACCGCAAGCACTTATCAGATTTCTTCACTGATTGCTATCATGTTAGAGTTGGCATTGCTGCTTATATGCCCCCCCACCCCATGCTACAGCATGCATAGAATTAAGTTGCCATGAAAAACAAAGCTAAGTAAATTGCCAAAAATAGTAAGCCCTTCTCAGATATTTTCAGGAGGTACAAAGTTAATCATTATCATGAAAACAACAATGTCTTATCACTCAAATATTTAATAATGAAGTTATTAGCTGATTATTACATAAAGTTTGTTTCCTTAAAACAGTTTTGCTATAAAATGGTTTTTTTCACACAACTCGAGATCATTTTTGTCTTATCCTATACAGTCCTTTCCAAAATGGACTTATGCTCATACTTATCTTGGTTTTTCTGTGCTGTTTCTTTTTTGCTAGGTTTGCTCTGATATCTACAAGCCCAATGGATAATTTATTTTACCAAATGATAGGGAAGGTGTATTGGCATTTGTATCAACATTGCCTGTAAGAAAGGTACTGCAGTTTTCTAAATATCATGAAAAACAATAATGACATGCACTAGCAACTGAAATCAGAATCTTAGAAAATGATATAGGAGTAAAAATCAAGTCCTGTATCTTTTATTACAGTTTCACATAACTAGACAAAACTTAATATATATTGTCAGAATCAGAAAATTCAGGAAACAGTGAAAAAATTACATATATCATGCTTAATTGATTGGGTTGATCACAAACCTCAGGTTTATTTAATTCTCCAGCTGCATCGGCGGCAGGCAGTATAGAAGCCACAAGAATTGCCCGATGGCTGCTGGTGGCACTACATATAAATATATGTGTGTGTATATATAAGTTGACATCCAAGCAAAGAAGTATTAGAAATTATTCAAAGGCTATTTGAAGGATTTTCAATTATCGGAAATTTCAGTAGATGTTTTACTTCAATTTTGCCCCTTTTGTTTCTAAGATCACTTTGAAAGAAATTTAGAAAAACCCTGCATGCATCCAAATTAGAAAATAAAAAATACCTAGAATTTTCAATAACTATCAAGGTGGATCAGCAAACTCACTCATCAAGTAATCCAGTCAAAATGGTTGAGTCATACTCTTTTGCATGTATAGAATCCATATACCACACAGTACTCCATTTTATGCTAATCATCACAGCAATCCAGTGTCCACCAGTATTGCAAGCAAATATAATAAATTCCTTCTTAGCAAAGTTGGACAAGGTAAATGTTTTTTGCACATAGCTCTTGACAGAATCTCTACCATGTTCAATGACAGATAATGCCATTAATTGCGGGTCCAAAAAAACAATAGGATGATGATTCTTCTTTACCTCTTGGGTCATGTACCTTAAATAATTAAAGTAGCTAAAATCAACTCAATTTCAAAGCGCTTTCAGAATATATAACAAGAGACAAATTTCAGAAACAAATATATGAGAAAAACATAAGTATTAGTAGAAGTTTGAAAGAACTTACAATGTGAAGCTCCTTAAAATTGACATGTCCAATGCATCAATGTTAAAAAGATCATATAAATCATTGTAGTCCACGTAGAAGTAACCAACATCAGGGGTAAGGAAGTGCTGGCAATTGAATGACACTGAATTGCTCTTCTTTTTCTCTCTACAACCATTCATATAGAAATCATGGAGACTGATGCATGAGCGTCCAGCCTTTAAAAGATCACTTGCATTCATCAGTTTCTTCCCATATATGAATTTGGAGTTGGATTTCGTCCATGTTGATGACACCAATGTCTTATCCTTGGTATTGATATCCCTTGCCTTCTTGGAGCCCTTTGCTGCACTACCAGAGGCTGTGGATGTCGCCTTAATCTTCTTCTGTTGGCCTTTACTGCTGTTCTTTGTTACTTTTGCTTCCTTCTCTGGTTGCACTTCCTGGCTTTCAGATTTTGGCTGTGATGATTTATTTGCCATTTTTTTGTATCCATAGGTACTGAAATGTCCTTCTCTATATGGTTGAGATCGATGTGTTCTCTTCTCCATTGGACCCTTCGCAAAAGAGCATGTCCTAATGTTGTTATCTCATCATTTGGTGGAACTTCCAACTCACTATCTCGATACTTGTTGATAACAAAATCCACAGAGACTACTACATATCCCTCAAGAATTGAGATGGTATGCAGGACCATCTGTTGAGGATAGACCTGTCCTCTAGCGACTTCAATAGGAAAACCATCAATGATCTGCAACAGGGAACATGCTGTAGGCTCGGAGAGGAGGCTGATTGGATCTGGCTCTTGCTGCCCTTCCTTTGTATGCTGCATCATCTCACCATAAAGATCGGGCTCACCCTCAGGAGCACCTGCTGATGCACAACTGCTCTTATATGCGTCTACTGAGCTTATCTGATGTGGACTTGCAGCAATGGGAACAAGTTTAAGTCCTTGAGCAGCAAGGATGCTTGGGATATTGGCTATTATGTCTTGTCTTTGAGCAATAAGGATGCTTGGGATATTGGCCATTATGTCTTGTGTGACCTTAGCACGAATCTGTTCTGTTATCTTGTGCATATCAACCTCATTGAGTTTCCTCTTCTTCCATGTTCTGGCCATCCTACCCTCCAGCCCTCATAACTTGATACAGTAGCAACAATTACCGAGATCAACCGTCGCTGACAAAATATGCTGCATAGCAGTACATGGGTTCATATATAACAACACAATATTATTGATTGACCAAAATTACATTACATCAAGTTTTTTGCTTGCAGCATGATGAATCTAATATTGACATTGTCTTCTACCCCTTTTTGCAGTCAACAGAGAGAAGGTAAGGCTACAATAGAGTGCCCAGTTGATCAGTATGAGAAAATTCAAGAGAAATACCTAGTTGATCACGATGAGCTGGACATTTGGTCAAATGATAAGAACAAGTGCACTCCTAACTAGAATCCTATAGAACACAATGCTGCTACTTAGTGTCCCTACAAGATGTAAAAAAGATGGATATTAGGTTAAATTGAACTAAATTGCAGAAATTAGAAATGTACAAAGGACACTACCTTTGTTTTTGGCGGACTCTCGGCACACGGATCCCTTCATTGTGGTCAGAACGTAAATAAGGAGTTTTTTCGCTTGCTGGGATCTCGGGCATGATTGAAGTGGCAAATGGAGGAACTTCATCAAACTAGTTATACTCATCCTCATCCACAACATTTTCTACCCCCACAATCCTTCATTTGCCTGGGAGTACCGCACGCCGTTATTTTTTTTTTGCACCGTGTTGGTCACATAAAAGACTTGGGCCACATGTTTAGCAAGTACAAAGGGCTCTTCTTTGTATCCGAGATGGTTGAGATCAACCGTGGTGAAACCATACTTGTCCTTTTGGACACCTGTTATGCCTTGTACCCAACGACACTTAAATAGAGGTACCTTAAATGTAGTATAGTTGAGCCCCCAAATCTCCTCTATCTGACCATAGTATACACTCTTATCCATATTGTTGTCATATGCATCTATAGGAACATTGCTATTTTGGTATGTGCTCTTTTTGTCTTGGGCAACCATGTAAAATGTGTAACCATTTACCTCGTATCCTTGATATGTCACGATTGTAAATAAGGGGTCTGCTGCCAATTTACGAAGCAATTCACTTTTATGAAAACTCAATTTATTAATTTGATCTCTTAGCCAGATATTGAACTTTGTCATATGTTGTCTGGCTAACCAAGAATCACTCCGACCAGGATTTTCTTCAGGAAGCAACCTCTTGTGCTCTTCAATGTAATCAGACACTTCAGTCATTTGTTGCAGCACTAAGAAATGAGCTTGTTCATAAGCTTTGAGCTCACGGGTTATTACCATTTCACCAAGAGTGCCTATGCCTGCCAATCTGCCTTCATGGGGACCTTTAGGTACACCAATGGATTCTTTTGGGTCAATGCAATTGAAACAACACTCAACTACCTCCTCTGTAGAATAACTTTAAACAATACAAATCTCAGGTAAAGATCTTTTCCTTACATATGAATTAAGAACGGCCATATATCTCTCATATGGATACATTTGATGCAAGAACACAGGACCAAGATACAAAATCTCTTCCACAAGATGTGTGGTAAGGTGTACCATGATATGAAAAAGGATGGTGGAAAACACATCTCAAGAAGGCATAGTGTTTTAAAAAGATTCTTTTCTAGATCTTGTAGTGAAGATGGATCAATGACCTTTTGAGCAATAGCATTGAAGAAAAAACATAGACTCATGATAGCTTCACGGACTCGTATGGTAATACCAACTGCGAGCAATGCTGTCATTATGATATGGCAATTATGAGACTTCATCTTACCCACTATTTTCAATTCATTCAAAGAAAAAAGCCTTCCAATATTGGCCGAGTAACCAGATGGACTTTTTATGCTCCTGAAGAACTCACATAGCTCTCTTTTTTCCTTCTTTGATAGTGTAATAGAAGCTGTGGGCAAATCTTCATTCGTACCTTTGGGACAAAGCTCCGGCCTCAAACCCATGTCCTCCAAATCTCCACCTGTGTTTTTATGATCTTTGCTTTTTCCCTTCATATTCAACAAGGTACCTAGGAGACTATCACACACGTTCTTTTCAACATGCATGACATCAATGGAATGTCGAACATCTAAATCTTCTCAATAAGTAGCTCCCAGAATATCGAGTTTTTCTTCCACATTTCTTTTTCATCACTCTTAGGCATGCGCTTCCTTTTTTCCAAGGGTTGTCACAATTTTCTTAACTTGGTCATGAACATCTTGTCCACTAAAATGCGGTGGAGCTGACGCTGTCTCTTTTGTTCCATCGAATTGAGCCTTCATTGTCCAGTATGTGTGAGACTTTGGAAGAAAACGACGATGCCTCATATATATTGTTTTCTTAGAATTTTTTAGCCACATGCTCTCAGTGTCATACAAGCATTGAGGACATCCCATTCCTCCTTTACTTTGCCCAGACACATCATATAAAGCAGGAAGATCTTATATTGTGCACAACAACATTGCATGTAACATGAAGTGCTCTCGCTTAAATTGATCCCATACTTCTACAGCATCATTTCATAACCGTTTGAGATCATCCACCAATGGTCTCAAATACACATCAATATTGATGCCAGGTTGTTTAGGGCCAGAAATTAGCACTGTCAATATTATGTACTTTCTCTTGTTGCAAAGCCAAGGTGGTAGGTTATAGATGCACAATACGACATGTCATGTGCTATGGGAAGTACTTATGTCACCAAATGGATTCATTCCATCCGTACTCAATGCAAACCTTATATTCCTCACTTCTTTAGCAAAACTTTTGTATTTGGAATCAATATTTCGCCACTGAGCTGAGTCGGAAGGATGCCGAAGATTTCCATCATTCTTACGACTTTCCTTGTGCCAACGGAGAAGTTGAGCCTCTTTCATGTTTGCAAACAAGCGCTTGAGACGAGGGATGATAGGAAAATACCACACAACTTTTCTTGAATGCCCTTTCCTTTTACCAACTACCTCATCATCACTCACATCTCTTCTAGGCTTGTATCGCGAGGTTCCACAAAAAGGACAATGGGTCAACTCTGTATAGTCACCCTGATATATCATACAATCTTCCTTGCATGCGTGTATCTTTTGCACTTCCAATCCAAAGGACATATTATCTTCTTGACGTCATAGGTGTTTGTAGGCAACTCACTTTTTTCTCGAAGCATATCCCCTAGCAGATGCAATAATTCGGTAAAACTCCTATCGGACCAACCATGCTTTGCCTTCAATTGCAAAAGTTTGAGGACTAAATACAATCTTGTGAACTTCTTATCACATCTAGAATACAAAGGTTTCTTAGAGTCTTGCACTAGCTTTTGAAACTTTGCAAACTCTTCACAATTATACCTGTCATCCCCGTCTGCATCAAGCACCATCTGGTCAATATCATCAACGACATCAGTATAGTGATCACTGATAGATAAGATGTCATCATATTTGAGATGCATATCTTCAACATTGCAACAAGAGGGCCCGTGATCCATGCTATCATCCATGATTCCTTGATCCATCTCATCAAGATTAAATCCCTCTTCCCCATGCTTATTCCAAACTGCATAGTTTTTTTGAATCCACGCATGATTAATGAGAATGAAGGTGCATGGAATGTGGGAACTTCTTGTCGTTGCGACAGTCAAAGCATGGACAGAACATAGCAGTCTTCTTCTTCCGCTTCATGTCCTTCTCCGCGATAGCGATGAAACCCAGGACACCTTTAATGTAATCATCACAAGTACGGTTCTCAAGGTACATCCAATCGTGATTCGACATCTGTAGTTACAAAACAAGCAACATGTCACAAGTCAAGCATTGCAAAATTTTTGAAATAAGTGACACAAAAATAGATCCACTAAGATATCTTGGCCTCACATAGGCGGTGGAGGATCAGATAAATATAAACTACACTAGCATAAAACACCATATATAAATCCAAGAAGTTTCATAATAGCACTACCTTCTCTGTGAGGTTGTATGTTTTGGAGTGGTGAGATCTCCTTCCTTCAGCCTTTGGTTTCCTTGTTACATTAGGGTCACTTCCAAAAGTTCTGACAAAAATATAAAATAAGATGATTTAGCTGAACAACAAGGACAATATGCTTCAAAAAATCATGTTACATGTGAACATGATTTCAGAGAGGGAATATTACGTTCAAAATTTTGCTTACTCTTTTTTTAACAACAAATTTTACTTACTTGTGATAAGTGTAGAACAGTTTACAAGTATTTTATGAACCGTTGTTTGAAGTAAACATGAACACCAAAATTTTTGATTTTGTTATTCTTTCAATTTGTAAAATACAAGAGAAATATATTCACAAACAAGCTGAACAAACTAGTAGCTAAGGCATGCAGTAAGCAAGCACAAGTTGGCATTTCAACTGCAACTCCAAACAAAAAACGGATCACAAGAGAAGTACATATATACCTCAATGCATTTTGCTGCTGCATTCAACGCCGCGAGTGTTCGTCTCTGTAAAACATTTCAATCTTCACAATAAGAGCGTACATACCATGGGCATGGAACTCTCAGATCTCATCGAGTGGCTCAATCTACTATGGGGGAGTTTGATGGAGGGGATCCATCGGCAAGGGGGCGGCGCAATGTCCACGCAACCCTAGAGGGCAAGAAGCGAGTGTCTTATCTATGTCTTCCGTCGATTCGATTTAATTTAAGTTAACCACATTAGAGACGGGTGTTTGTGCACGTGTCTCTGATGAGGCATATCAGCGACAGCCGAGAAACAGCCGTCACTGATATCACACATCAAAGACGGCTAACAGCCGTCTCTGATAAGAACATATCAGTGACGGCCACAAAAAAGCCGTCTCTGAAGACAGTTATCAGTGACGGGTAACTTGCAGCCGTCTCTGATGAGACTTTATCAGCGACACGCGAAAAATAGCCGTGTCTAATGTGCATCTTCAGCCACTGTCTCTAATGTGTGTCATCAGCGACAGGCTTGTATTACGCGTCTCTAATATTTCGTGATCCGCATATATCAGTAACATGCAAAATCGCAGCCGTCACTAATGTATCGTTAGCGACGGCTTTTTATAAACCATCACTAATGATAGTGTCTTCTTTGTGTCAATCTGTGGTAGTGTTCTTCAACCAACCAAACTCAAATAGCAGCTCTCCAGAGAGTTTACAACTCTCGTTGTATATTATTAGAAATTAAAGCCATCAAGAATGTGCATGCGTTCCAAGTTTTTATAGGGACCAGTAATTATTACATGTACGTAAAGGTCTATTTTCTTCATTTAATAGTACACCTGTTGCCCTGCCAACCGGTATCTTTCTCTGAAGTGTACTCAGCATACATGCTAGTACTTCGCAAAATAGCATTATGAGCTCAATATATAATGCATTAATTCTTGCTCATTTTATGTCACAGCGACAGTTTTATCCGGCAAATCAAATTTTCATTGCAAATTCTTAAAGAAGTAGGAGTACTACTTACAAGCAATACATCTCTGTCGGACCAAGCTGTCTACCATTTAATTTATCATGCCAACTAAAAGGATGTCCCATGTAATTGCACGCAGGCATGCAAGCAGCCTCTATACCTTTGAATTAAGATTTAAATTCGATGTGCTCGCCACCTCTCAATATTAATTTGGAAGTTTATTCTAGGAAAATTAGATAAATCTTTTGCCATGTGTGAATATACTGGCAGTGTCTAATTACACTTTGTAATGAGGAGAACCTAAAATCATAATAGCTGCATCTCAGTGACAAGTGACACGGAAGGATCATCAATTCCTTGTAGTAGCTGCTTCAATTTTAACATTTTGACCTATGTTTAAGGACATGTAGAAATTAAAGTTGCTCTGCATAGTGTTCTGATAAGGAGTGGGTCTATAACATTGAGCAACGGAGATGACAAGGTGCAGGAAAGCCGATCTAAACTGTGGCGGTAATGAAGCGTGGGCCGTGGGGTGTGGATATAAATCATTTCAGCTCACGGGGTTATTGAGATGTGTGAGATCTCATCCTTTTCGTGGTGCTCACAAATCACAACACTGTATGTAGCCTCCAACATATCCACAGACGTGGCTAATGTTGCAGTCCAGGAAGATACTGGGTGAGCATACTCATGTCTATGATGCTTAATCTAAATTCCCAATGCATCCCACTACTAGCTAGTATAATTAACAGCAGGTCTCACACTTGCATCAACCACACCACTCTCCATTCTACACGACCGCAAGAGAGGATGTTTCGTTTAATGCATGGTTCCTAAGAGCTTCTATCCTAGAAGCTTTGAACATACACAACGACTATGGTCCATATATTTCAAACTGGATGGAACAGTAATTAAATGGGACAATTGCAAATCTGCCCTTGTTGCGGGTCTGACTCTGATTTGGGACCTCTTTCTGAGACTTCACAAAAATTTGGAACTTTTTTGAATCCGAAGTGATGAGTTGTCCCTATTCCAGTAGGAGCTCTTAATGCTCGTGTGAAACCCAATAGGAAAAGGATCAAAATGCCCATGTAAAACTATTTTCGTTTATAATTGCACGTTTGTCCCTGTTTGACAGGAGTTTTGTACACTTTTGACAGAATTTGCAATAGAATTGCACAAATTTTGCTGATAGAATTATCCCACATTTTGACTGGGGTTGGAAGAGTTGGATGGTGTGGGTAAAGCAAAACAAAGAAGGGTAATAATGCCTCTTTACTTTTAAAAAAACTCTGGAAAAGGCATTACGTAACGGTGTTTGAAAATGAGGGCAAACAACAACTTAAAGTCCGAAAAAGGTGTATTTCATTCAGTCTGAAAAAGACATTGAAATCAGAATTAGACTTTAAAATTAGAACAGTCCTACAAGTGTCCTAATTAAATCTACACAGCTATCATCAATTTCAGTCATTCATCGCATGTACCACCAAGACATTTAGTCTCTTCCGTTTGTTACAATTGGCTCTGTTGAGAGGTGAGATATTTGTGGTGCTTGTGAGTCGTGACATATATGCGTATGCTGCTTCAGGTGGCAGCTTCACGTAGTTAGGTGCTCAAGCCTCAAATCAGTTGGAATATGACACTAAGAAATAATACTACTACAACAAAACATTAATTGAGACTGAGGGAACGCCATGATATTCTCACATCAATTGTATGGCAAATTTGTAGCTCTCTGGAATGCTGGAACCATGCAAGCCTCAATTATTAGAACAAGTTGATGTCCATAGCCAGCGTCAATGAAGTTTGAGTCGACAAAATTGTAGTAGCACAGAAAAGTTATCACATGTTGGATCTTATGAATATTGCTAACGACCGTGACCTTTATCACTGAAGGTTTCAGGCTGATAACAACTTCAGCTTGCAATACGTGGAGGTATTGAGGTCGCCTTGTCTGAGGACAGGCAATTGCTTGCTGAGGTCAAAAGCTTTGAAGAGCCGCCAGTATGAATCAGGCTGTACTTAAGGTTCCCTAGGCATCTCATTCCAATCAGGTTACACCTATCCTCCAACTCTCGACATAAATATTGGAGAGTGAACATTGCATGTGCTAGTTTTCTTGTAGTTTCCGTGACCATGGCATAGAAAAGATAAGCTCTGTGCATCCGGTATATATATCCGGTATATATAGACTGCACATGTAGGACACACAGTATATGTAGGATCATGTGGTGGGTATATTGCAACAAGTGTATTTGTACCAACGTACGTAATCAGCTCCACTTCTTTAAGATGTTGCATAGCTAGGGAAGATGTCAGCCTTCAGCTTTTAGTTTGTGCATGTGTCCGCTACCTGCCCTGCATTTGGGAAAAATGGTTAATGGTAACTTCTGGGGTGCAAAGGGATGAAGAAAACAGAGTGGAAAAAAAAATAGATTTACTATTCTTATCTAAACAAAATAGGGTTACGACAACGGCGTTAATCGCAAAAAGGAAACGGTGATAAACCTAGTTGGGCATCGTACCTCGTGCTCCATGTTAAACACTAGCCGATACAACTACTCGGAATGAACCTGATCAAATTTTAACATACTCTCTCCGTTATTTAATTGTTGTCGCCGTTAACTTCTAATTTGAACTTTAACTATTCATTTTATTTAAAAAGTTTGATGAGTATCATATATTTTATTAAAATTAAATATATTTTAATCACAAATTATAATTTTATACATTTTAATTTATTTTTTGCATAAGACGAATGGTTAAAGTTGAAATTAAAAGTTTAAAAAATAGAGGGAGTACAGCGTAGACACTGCTGCTGATAAGCACGGATAGTGTACATATGAATTTTGTATGCATGTGAGGATTGTACATTCTCGGTCCTTCTTACAATGAAATGCGCAAGATTCATTAGCATGATCGCCACTGCAATGATAATATTAATTAACTAGCAAAGGAAGGTGACACCAACAGAAGTTATCCATCGATCCCATGAGGACAAACAGCAATTTCAACTCCGGAAAAGGATGTATTTTTTCACTCTGAAAAAGATCTTTGAAATCAGAATTGGACTTTAATTAGAACAGTCTTGTAAGTGTCCTGATTAAATCTATACAGGTCATCAATTCCATAGTCACTCATTGCATGTACCAAGACATCTACTTTCTTCCATTTGACTTCACAGTTGACTTAGCATAGGGGCGCGATATTTGTGGTGCTCATGGCATCCACACATGGTACTTCAGATGTTAGTTTCATGCAGTTAGTGCTCAGGCCCCAAATCAGTTGGAATATATATATATATAAGACTGAGAAATAATACACGTGGCATTAACATTACTACAACACAACTTTATAATTGACAGTGAGGGAATGATACTCTCATATCAATTGTATGGCGAACTTGTAGATCTCTGGATTAGTGCTGGAAGCTTGCAAGCCTCAACCTTGGGAACAAGTTGACATCCGCAGCCAGCGTCAAAGAAGCTCGAGCCAATCATATTGTAGCAGCAGCGGATGGTTACCACATTTGTTGGATCCTATGAATATCGCTAAGTAACAGCCATGTACAGTTTCACGGAATGTTTCAGGCTGATAACAACTCCAACCTGCAATCCGTGGAGGTATTGAGGTTGCCTTGTCTGAGGCCAGGCAATTCCTTCTTGAGGTGAAAAGCTTTGAATAGCGGCAAGCATGAATCAGGCTGGACTTAAGGTTCCCTAAGCATCTCATTCCAATAAGGCTACACCTAAAATTCCTCCAAGGAACTCTCCTACATATATATTGGAGAGAGAACTTTGCATGTGTTAGTTTTCTCATAGTTTCCATGGCCATAGTGTAGAAAAGATAAACTATGTGTGTTTGGTATATGTACACTGCACATGTAGGACACACAGTATAGTATATATAGGATCACTAGAAAATCTGCGCGGCAATTGCCGCGCTTTTCGTGTATGTTTTTACTGTGCATCTCTAGTTGAACCAGTATATTTTAAATTTATTATTTAACAAATAGAAGTATAGTTGTCTTGACATGGATGACAAAGTTCCATAAACATATACTCCGGTCTCAAAAAGAAGTTGTCGATATGGTCTTCAAAGCATAAGTGTGACCCTTGTTATCTATAAAATATTTAATAAAAAGTAGCATCGGTACACTTTTAAGAAAGTATTTTTAAAATAAATTATTTCTAATTTGGAATTTAATAAATTTAAAATTATTTATAATTTATATTTACAATGTTTGATTAAAATATTGCGTTCAAAGCTACTATTTTTTTTTACCGGAGTTGTAAGCGGAAAAAAGATTGAATCTTAGTTCTCATAGTAATCAAGAAGCATTTTTAGGAGATAAAACAATTTAAGTTATCTAAATATATATTTTTATTACATAAGGTCTTTAAATGTACCATATACTTGCAAGATATAGAGGTAAAATAAATTTATAAAACCTTCTTTTATATTTTTTGAATAGTTCTATTGAATCTATAGCAAAAGTAAATTTGATTTAACAAAACAGTTACAGTTAATTTATTATATCTATGCCATTGTCCATGTGTACTACCACATACTCTCTCCATTTCTAAATTATTGTTTACTGTTGATTTTTAATATCATCTTTGACTATTCAACTTATCTTAAAAAATTAATATAAATATGTAAAATTTTAAGTTATGATTCAAATAACTTTAATGATAAAGCAAATTATAATATATGAAATTTATAAAAAATTAAATATGACAATAGTCAAAATTTATATTAAACCTGAAAAAGCTAGAGCGATGGCACGACCGTTCGTGCTGCTCTCACCGAGTAGAAGCACGCTTCTACGTGGACTGAGGAAAGGATTTTGTTTTCTTTTTAATATCCACCGTTAGATTTTAATCCGACGGTTAATATTTTTTAGAGTGATGTGACGCAACGAGAGTTGAGAGAACGCTTTCGCTTTAATATATAAAGATGTGGTAGGTCTATCACCACAACAATTGTATTTGCACCAACGTACGTAACCAGTTACATTTCTTTAAGACGCTGCATAGCTAGGGAAGATGTCAGTATTCAGATTTTAGTATGTGCATGTGTCTGGTACCTGCCCTGCATTTGGGAAAAATGGTTAATGGTAGCTTCTGGGGTGCAAAGAGATGAAGAAAACAGAGTGAAAAAAATAAATAGATTTACTATTCGTATTTAAACAAAATATGTTCACGAAACCGAACTGAGATCAAACCTAATTGGGCATAGTATAGTACGTCGTGCTCTATGTCAAACAATAGCTGATGAACCGATTCAGCATGAGCCTGATCAAAATTAATTTTTATGGCGTATTGATACTGCTGATAATTAGCACAGACAGTATACATATGGATTTTATAAATATGCATGTGAGGATTGTCATTGTCAGTCCTTCTAACAACGAAATGCACAAGATTAATTAGCATGATCACCACTGCAATATTGATAATATTAATTAACTAACAAAGGAAGGTGACACCAACAAAAGTTCTCCAGCGATCCTTGAAGCCATCGACGAGTTGATGGCCTATCAGATGAGAAGACTAGTGTTGGAGATCTGATGAAACATATCCTACGTATCTCAGCACAATGGTTGATTCAAGGGTACCCATTTCTCTGCTGATTGGGTAGTTTACTATTCACCGATGAGCCTAAATCAAATAAGGACTTCCACACTTGTACTCAGAAGCCGTTTCTTCTGGAACAACTTCAGTTTCATCTCCTGACACGTCTCATGCCTAGCATGAAGCAGCTAACTGATCACTATCAACCACCAGCCATGGAATGGAATCCTTCCTGTTGCATGCATTGCGGCTTATGTCCGTTCTCAGTCACACTCAGTGTTCAATTACGCTTTCACTGCCACTGTTGGGTTGTTCACTGAAGATGGCGGGTATGCATCTAATGTGTTAAAAAATGATCTACGAGGACACAAGATTTTAAGTGAAAAAACCCTTCAATGTGAAGGAAAAAAACCACGGGAGACAAATCTTGTTATTGGTGGTATATATGTTACATATACAAGGGGTGCCTATATACGTATGCAAGACACTGACAATTATTGAGGCTTATACCAACAAACTAACAAGATTTGTCTGCAACTATATGGAGTGGTGGCTAGCTAGAGTACAATACTTAAATTTGCGAGCTTTATCACAATCATTGGAGTACACTAGTACTAGCAAAGTAGTACTTTTTTACTGAAGATCTAAGAATTCCCCCTAACGAGACAAAGGGTGATCAGTGTTCATTGTTCAGTGGTGTTACCCTTTAATTGACAAAAGAAAATAGAGCAAATTAAGGCATTTGGTCAGTGTTCATTGTTCAGTGGTGTTGAAATTTCTCCAGGAAGTGAAGATCTGTAGGTCCAGAGGAGATGAACGTTAACTCGAATTTCTGAAACAGGTACTGACTTGGGCGTCGGAGCTCAAAACAATCCCCTGCAACCTTTAATCCTTCCTTTGGTGTCTATCGCAACAGACTATCTGTTGAATAATAATAATAATAATAATAATAACGACAAATCTTCAATTGTAAAATATAGAACCAATGACGAATTGTTTGTTGAAAAGATTTAACAACTAATCTTCTGACGATATATTTAGATGTTTAGCAAACAACTTCTGATGCTAATTTTATATTGTGATACAGTGCGCTGAGGAGGTTTGTCCGGAGCTACTTGGCTTCAGTGGCAAAGCCAGGTTCTCCAACCCTGGTGCACAGGCACCAGGTAAAAAAAACGTTTTCTCTTATAAAAACACACATATATTTCAATATTATTTGAAAACTAATGGTATTTTGTGGTGATGCACCAGTGTCTCATCCGCGCTAGCTTCGCCAGTGCTTAGCTTGTCGAGGCCAGAGCGAGACTGTGACCTGAAGAGCTACATGTACTGCATGTCTGCATGCGAGTGGGGCAGGAGTAGCTCGTCACATGGGTGCTGCTTCGCCGAGTTGGAGTAGGCCTTTGGGAAACTGGGCCATATTGGCCCATAACCACGATGATGAGGCCCGCCTGGCCCAGATAGGTTGACGCAGAGGCTTCTCTATACGTTGATCGGGCCATCTGACTATGAGATGGTCACCGCACGTGGGCCAGTACAAGCACAGCCCATATAACTTCTTTTTCCTCTCTAAAAACCTATGTTTTTCAAAAATTAGTTACTACTCCCTCCTCTCAAAATAAGCGTTTTTTTTTAATTTTTAGAAATCACGTTTGCCAATTCACAACAAAATAAATAATATTTTTGCAAAATTTTTTGAATAAGATCATGAAAGGTCAAACGTGATGGTCAAAAGTAAAAAAAAAAAAAAACATCAACTTTTATTTTGAGATGAAGGCAGTATACCAACTTCTGATCATCTGGATGCAATCTGATGGCTCGGTTTCTCCGCCCGTCTTTTTCCTCCTTTGGCGCTGCTTCGAGGCTTCGACCATGGCATGGCATTTCTCAGCCACATCTAGCGCCGTTGGTTTAGCCTCTTCCACGTGTCCTTCTCTCCATCTCTCGAGATTCCTTCAAATTTCTTCACAAGTCACAGCGCTGTCACGGATTATATATGGCCGGTTGGCTTCTCGTAGTGCATGGTGCAAGGTAGTAGCTAGCTAGGAACGATTGAATGTGATGGTTGATCGTGCTCTTCAGGCGGCACATTTCTTATCCAGTTATGAAGTCAACGTTTGGTGGGGTGGGGGGCGGGGGGAGGACAAAAGAGGATATATGCTAAATGCAGAAAAATAGAAGCATCGACGACAGTGAATTCGATGGTATTCATAGACGGACTGACGGACACGGACCATAAGCTCCGAGCCTCCGAGAGAAGACAATGGCGCAACGAACCGAGCAGCTCCTGCTGCTCCCGCTCTGCCTCCTCCTCGTCGTCGTCGGCAGCACCGCAAGGATCAATACTACCACAACGGCAGGAGCCGGCCGTCGCCCGGTGCCGACGCCCGTGGCCGGAGCAGTTCCACGCGGTGCTGCTCACCAACCTCTCCAGGAGGGGCGGCCGGCTGGAGCTCATCGACGTTGACCAGTTTAACCAGATTTTAGTTTTTCAAAAAAAAAAACTTACAATTTATTTATTTATTTGATTTTCTAAACAGATCGATCAAACGTCCAAATCAGATTAGATCGGTTTGACCGAAAACCGTAAAAAAAAGAGTTCAATTTGAGATCTTGTTTGAGTGTTATAGTTTTTCAATATCAAATATTAAAAACCCATAGTTTTAAAAGCTGATGTCAAGTACGACCATAGTTTATAAAAAAAGTTCATGAGTTAAGTTTTTAAAACTGCAAAATAGCTACACTTTTTTCATTATCATAGTTATCAAAACTACAAAATTTTGTTGCATTCAAAACACTTACTTACCTTCTAAAATCAAATTTTTTAATAAAACTCTAGTATTCTTTAAAAACTTCAAAAATACTTTGCTTTCAAACTAGACCTGATATTTTGTAAACTTCGACAGTAAGATCGTGCTCTTCAGGCGGCATGTCTTATCCAGTTATCCTGACGTCAACGTTGGGGGCAGACAACAGAGGATGGCATTCATAGACGGACGATAAGCTCCGAGAGAAGCCACTGGCCAGATAGGTTGACGCGGAGGCTTCTCTGTACGTTGACCGGGCCATCTGAGTACAGATGCACCCATAAAATTCATGAAAAGAAATAACGGGCTAAATCATTTAACGAATAGTACTTTAAAAAGCTAATAGCGGAAATTATAGTTGGATAAAGCGGATTATAATGGTTAATTTGTACTAAAAAACAAATAACAGCACAGTTAAAAATTAGCTATAGCGAGCTGTTGCGAAAGTTATAGCTAGCTATTTATTTTCTGGCATAAAATTAAAATTTTTCTTATAATTGGTTTGTTTTCACCATATAAGCACTTCCTAATTTTAATATTGAGTACTCATGAATAGCTTACTAAGGTAGATTTGTAACCTTACTGATTTTCTTCTAGCTTCGCCGCTGTCATTGCCTACGGAAGTTTCGGATCTTCGCCGATTTCAAGAAGGATGCACGGTGTATGTATAATTGTAAGTCTAGTGCACGCATAATAGTGTAAATTGTGTAACTGGAGTGTGTTTACACATGTGTTTAGATATACAGTTGTATTTTACTCCTTTCGTTCTAAAATATAAGCGTTTCTAGTTTTGATAAGGTCAAAATCTTTTAACTTCTATCAAAATATTTAGAAAATTATATAATTTTTAATATAAAAAATATAATTTTTATGACAGTTTATTTAATAATGAATCAAAAAATATAATTTTTATATAATAAATATTATTAATTATATATTATTAATGGTCAAAGTGATAAAAATTTGACTTTGACTAAACTTAAAAATGCTTATATTTTAGAATGGAGGGAGTAGATGTTTAGACTAAAAAAAAATGTTGTTGGTAACCGCTTGTGGGCTAGTACAAACACAACCCATATAGTAACTTTTTTCCTCTTCTCTAAAAACCAACTGTTTTTTCAAAAATTAGATATCAACTTTTGATCGTCCGATTGCAATCTATGGCTCAGATTTTCCGCCTCTCTCTTTCTTCCATGCACTGCTTCGAAAAATTCTCCAATATTCCAAAGGGTCATTTGCGTAACTGACTTGAGAAGTTAATTGTATATTTGGCTTGTTTTTTAAGTTTGCACATTTGACTCTTAATTTTTAAACCGAATAATGAGATTGACCCTACTTCATTATTTCCACTGTGTTAAGTCTCATGTAAAAATAACATGTTTTTCCTTTCACTACTGATTCTATTCTTCATTTGTTTTGCACAATTAATTTGTTTTGTAGAAAAAATCTAATAGCATATAGAAAAAATTAGCAAATAATTAAATGTATTTTGAATATAATTGAAGTAAAAATTTGAATGTTTTGACAACATTTCGAATATATTTTATATTTTTTAAAATTACAATAGCAAAGGTAGTTCTGTCCTTTTCTCTCAGTCTTCATTATCTATTGATTTTTTTTATTTTTAAATCATTAAAAAATTTACTGCTAAGAGTGTTAAAAATCAAGTTCAAATATCATATTCACTTTGAAAAACAGAATCAAATGTACAAACTCTAAAAAGTAAGATCAAACATAGAAGGACAATTAACTTGTTAACTTATGTCATTGATGCAATTGTTCCTATTCCAAACGGTTTGGCCTTAGCCTCTTCCACGCATCCTTCTCTCCACCTCTCGATATTCCTTTCTTCAGATGTCACAGCGCTGTCCCGGATTTATGGCAGGTTGGCATCTAGTTGATGCAAGTACAAGTAGTAACGACTAGTGAATGTGATGGTAAGATCATGCTCTTCAGCGGCAAATTTCTTATCCAGTTATCTTGACGTCAACGTTGGCGGGAGACAAAAGAGGATATATACAATCGAGAAAAAATAGAAGCATCGACGACGGTGAATGAATTGGATGGTCTTCATAACTTCATAGACGGACGACAAGCTCCGAGAGTCCGAGAGAAGCCAATGGCGCAGCGAACCGAGCGGCTCCATATCTGCTCCCGCTCTTCCTCCTCCTCCTCGTCGGCAGCACTGCGAGTGTCAAGGCTACCACATCAGCAGGAGCCGGCCGTCGCCCGGTGCCGACGCCGTGGCCGGAGCAGTTCCACGCGGCCGGCTGGAGCTGATCGAAGTCTACTACGACTGGCCGCGGGGGCGCACCCTGAACGTCCTCCGGGGCCAGCTCTCGGGCGAGCCGGTCTGCAACGTCGAGTAGGTCAACGGCAGCTCCTACCTGTTCGACCACGCGTCCTCGTCCTCATCCTGCCCCTCCGCGTGGCACCCCGTGGGCATCCTGCCGCCCGACTGGATCGACGGCTTCGACTGCCACGTCTGGAGCCACCGCTTCTTCGTGCGCTACTACCAGGACGTCGCCACCGGTCGCCCTGTCTCTTGGGACTTCGTCGGTAGTTCTCTCTCTCTCTTTCTCCTCCTCGACATGATTTTCCTCTGCCGTTTGCAAGAAAACGCAAAGGTTTTAGTTCTACAGATTTTGACGTGCATGGATCGATACATGCTAATAAAATTATAAAAATTTATACATAGTGTAGTAGAATAGTTCAGTCCTTGATCAGATCCTGCTGCTTGCCGTAGAAGAATTTGTGATCATCACTTCATTAGTGCGCTCTTGCCTGGCTTCCAGGGGCACAGCGGCACGTGCTGAGCTTCAAGGTGGTAGGAGTGCCCCGGAAAAACTCCCCAAAGTGGCAGGCGCCGGCTTCCTGCTTCAACGGCACTGGAGGCAACACCGGCGCCAGCAGTGGAGTCGACGGCGAGGGCACCACGGCCGATGCTGCGAGCAGCAGGACCAGGTTCGCCGGTGCAGCCGCACGCATCATTTGGTCGCAAACGAGCTTTCTTGGACACTGACCGATATGAAAATTAAGCTCTGGATGGTGACTGGTGATCTTACGAGTCTGTTCTGTTTTGCCAATCACATTACATAATTTTTTTGCTCTTCATTTCAGGATCAGAGATCCATAATCAGGGTTTGATTTGTATAATTCGACGAGCTACTGAACTTGAGCTACCAAATTCGACTAATCAAGGGTGACATCAGCGGGTCCAACAATCTGGCTGTGGACAGGAAGCAAGTGAAGTGGGGGGGGGGGGGGG
>BCLF01000030.1:1715084-1737233 GCA_001602275.1 Zoysia japonica | reverse complement strand
GGAGATGATATAGGCTGAACTCCATCACATAGTAATGAAACTGTCATTGCTGTAAACAAAACAGCCCAACTTGGTTATATACTCCATTCGCTTTTAAATTGTTATCATTAGAACAAAATTTATCCTTCAAAAATGAATTATTCATTGTCCTAATGACAATAATAGTTTAAAAGTACAAAAACATCATAAACATTGCATTGTAGTAGAGGAATTCGGTTTCCTTCCAGATTTCGAGAGAATCCAACCTACAACTGCATACTCTCTCCGTTCCAGACTAACTATCATCATTGACCTTTAGACATTATGTCTGAATCGCTATCGTATCTAAATTTTTTAAAATATTACTTATTTTATTATGAATTGTTTTATTATTAGATATGTTTATATTTATCCAAAAAATTGAATAAGCTGAATAACCAAACGTAATGTAAAGTCAAAAATGACGGAGAGAGTATGTTCCAAAAGGAAGAAAAAAAAAACAAATGGCAGTGCACAGTTTTCTTTGAGAGCGCGAGAGTGGTATGGCGATGTATAGTTCCTGTAAAGGGGAAGGGTTACAAAATACTGTAATCAAATTTTACCCAGGAGCAAAGTTAATGAAACCATCAAAATCCAGATGCTTTCATAGTTTTCAGTGAAATCAATCCGATATAAATTAACAAGATTTTATAAAAAAAAAATTAAAAAAAGAAAAAATTCGAATTTTAAAAACCAGCAAAACGAGAGAGTAAACCGATGAAACATGTGAGTTTCAAAATTTGAAACATAAAAACTAATATAACTGAAGAAATTGATGATAAACGGCTTGATAAACTATAAAATCAACAGTATAATTTCGATCAAATTTTGTTTGTGTTTTAATTTTTTTTTATTTGGATTAGCTTTTAACCAGTTTTCACCGTTTCGCTGGTTTGAACCCGGTACCTAAGCGAAAACTTTCTGTTTCGCAATTACCGTGTGTACAATAGCGCCATTAATGATTCCGCAACTACTTGACCCCACTCGTCAAACCACTTTCTTCCTCACCGACCCGCTGATGAGCAACCTGTACTGATGGCGGGTACGCGCCACGCAGACAAGGCACATGCCGCAGAGCCCAAAGCGATAAGCCCGCCAGATAAGCCGAAAGAGACATGCCAATGTCGCCGCCGCAGCTCCTGCTGCTCACCCTCCTCCTCGGGGCCGTCGCAGCGTCAACTGCGGAGCCCGTGCCGCCGTCTGTCGCCGGCGACCCTCCCACGGCGCCCACGCCGTGGCCGGAGCAATACCACGCGGTGCTGCTCTCCAACCTCACCGACAGCGGCGGCCGGCTGGAGCTGATCGACGTATACTACGACTGGCCGCGCGGGCGCGCGCTGAACGTGCTCCGGGACCAGCTCTCCGACGAGCCGGTGTTCAACGTCGAGTGGGCCAACGGCAGCTCCTACGTGTTCGACTACTCGGCGTCTTCCTCCTGCAGCGCCACGTGGCATCCCGTTGGCATCCTGCCGCCCGACTGAGTCGACGGCGCCGCCTACCTCGGCCGCGACACCGTCGACGGGTTCCAGTGCCACGTCTGGAGCCACCGTTTCTTCTCACGCTACTACGAGGAAGTCGCCACCGGCCGTCCAGTCTCTTGGAACTTCGTCGGTAATTCCCTCTCTGTCCTTGCAGATTTCGAATGGCTGATATTGCCATTCCTAAAGGGCTGCTACTAGTTTTTATAGAAAACGACATGATTTTCCTCCTCATTGTAATTTGCAAGAATTCGAAGTTTTTAGTTCTATGGAATTTGATTTGTAGATATATAGGCTAAAAGTACAAAATTACGTTACTGCCTAGTAGTACAATACAACTCTAAAGGTGGTGCATTTGATATAGTTTCGTGTTCATTGAGAAACAGAAAGTTTTAGTTTTCTCAAATCACTTGGCAAAATTATTTGGCTCGTTTTTTAAAACGTTTCAAATTAGTTAAAATGAGAAGGAAAAGAAAGATGTTATAATAAAAAGTTAACTACAACCGTTCACTTGATCAAATTCGATGGTTAAAAATAGGAATGTATCTAGGATCTGTTTAGCACAGCTAAAACTTAAAAATAATTCAACTTATTTCTGATGGCCTGAAGAAGCAGCTGCTCAAATAATCTATTCTAAAATAAGCTTGGCGTTTGGCAATTGCTTCTTGAACGTCGATGCTTGAGTGGAGAGGGTGGAGGCCGAGCGGCTCGGGGCTCAAGGCGGAGGCGCGCAAGCGGCGTCGGCAATGGAGAGGAGGGGCGGTGCGGCAGCGCCAGCACTGGAGCGGAGAGGAGGGGTGGTGCACGAGGCTCAACCGACGGCGACAAGGCCCGGTCCGCGGCGCGGCCTGAGCGGCGGCACCGGGGCCCAAGTGGTGCGGTGGGGCCGCGGGGCCTGAGCGGCGACGACGGGGCTGAGCGTCGACGACGGGGCCTGAGCTACGACAATGCTGCCGGTTGCGGAGCAGGGCGGCGCGACCCAACCGGCGGAGGTGCGGCACGTCTGGACAAATGCCAGAAGCGCGGAGAAAATACGCAGCAGAAAATTTTGCTGTTTGCGAAGAGAAGCTGCTTTTTTTAGTGTGAAGCTCAAAAGAAGCTGTCCCAAAGAGGCATGTAATTAAAGGTATCAAAATAGTAAACTTGATAGTAAAAAATTGTGAGTTCGGTTCAAAAAATAATGAATCTGATACTAATATTTAAAAATCGACGATTGAAATTAATTGAAGAGGTGAAAATAACTTCAGTAACTCTCAGGCACCGTAACATCTCTTACCATTTTAACTATTTCTCTCTGGTTTTTAATGTAAAAAGGAAAAACATTTTAAGTCATTATGATTCGAATCGCTTGTGAAAAGTATCATTTGATTAAAATTTAAGTGATTTATATCAGATTCTGAAACTTTCTTTCATCAAACGCACCGTAAAATTGCTCTGCTGACTGTTAAGATAATGCTTGATGTATCAGCAGAATTGCGATCACTGATGCGCTCTTCCTTCCAGGAGCGCTGCGTCATGTTCTGAGCTTTAAGGTGGGAGGAGTTCCCCCGGAGGGCTCGCCAAAGTGGCAGGCCCCGGCTTCCTGCTTCAGTGGCAGCAACGCCGACGCTGCCCATGGAGCTGACGGCGAGGGCAACGGAGCTGATGTAATGTAAGAAGCGCGGCCAGGTTTGCTGATGCAGCTGCATAGTCTGATCAGTGAATTGTCTTGGAGATTGAGCTGTTATGTGGTGAATGGTGATCAATAGTGATCATACCGATGGAGTTTTCGGTTCGGTTAATCACAGTACTGTACTTTCTTTCGTTAAATAAAGATCAAAAAATCCTGAACGCTTTGGACAGGCATGTCAGTGTATGGATGATCTGGGATGCGACGTTACTGCTACGTTTTTCTAATAAAATTAAATTGATTTCTGTAAAATTACTTTAAATTTTTGTAAAATTCATGCATTTCAAAAGAGGTTTAAACCTGAGCTGCTGAACAGTAATAAAGAAATTGGGATTTTGACGTAGAACTGCGTTATATGTCGAACAATATGCCTGGTGGAATCAAAGTAGGGTGGACATGAGATAATCAATCAATACGGACAATGGATGAACAATGAAATCATGTTTGACATAAGTGGCTAGTATTTGTAACAGAGCAGTCATCTGGAGGTGAATGGTAGTGACATTTAGGCTCACCTCCAAAGAGATTCAACAAAATAAAATAGCTTTTCAAAACGATCATTTTGAAAAACTACTAGTTCTTTTGGTTGAACTAGAGAAATTCAAAGGTGAACCTAAAAATCGCTACTTTTCACTGCCCTTAATCGCAATAAAGCCACAAATGAGCAGCACCCATGCTCATAGTCATATTCCACCTCGTAAAATGTTCATTGCTTTTAGGAAAAGAAATTAAATCAGTAAACAATGAGAGGTAAGAACTACTCTCTTTGGTTTTAAATTATTCACACCGTTGATTTTTAACATCAACTTTGACAATTCATCTTATTAAAAAAAATTCAAATGTATAAAATTTTATTATTATTTGCTTTATCATTAGTGGAATTTAAATCACGACTAATAATTTTACACATTAAAACAAACTTTTCAAATAAAACGAATGATTAAAGTTGATGTTAAAAGTAAACGATGTCAATTATTTAAAATGGAGGGAGTAATAAGCACCCTTAATTATGATTCCAATCATAATTTAAAAGACCTCCATGATGAATAGTGACAGATATTAATTTCAAACACATTACGTAAAAGCCCACGTCTTAAGATCCTGCAGAATAAGCATTAGATCTCGTAAGAAGTACTACTAGTATGGAAAGAATATAAGATTAAAAAAAAAGAGATATCCTTAAACCCTGAGAATTCAACGCTAAATTACTCTCTCATCTTCTGGAACTCAAAATAAATACTGATCGTGCTTTAAAATTTCTCCAAATTCTTTTATGACAAGAATTCGATGAGTTAAAACAACTTTTTGAGCAAAAGTAAAATTCCAAACAGAATTTGAAATCAGAATTTGGTAATGCAGTAAAAAATTATTTAATAGTAACATGTTTTGATATACTCCCTTCTTTTTAGAGGTTAGTCATGAAGATTAAGGAGATAGAAAAAAATATAGAGTGCATGGAATATAAGAAGAAATAGTAGTGGATAGAGATTGAAATAGATTTGTATTGAAAAACGAGAATAATATGTTTGTGGGACAAATTTCGAATCTTGTTTTTTTAAGTACTTACGGATTGCTCCCGGCCGGGGGGAAAAAATCTCACAATGGCGCCATTACGATATCCGGACCAGTGGGCCCACTCGTCAGACCACTTTCCTCCTCCACCGGCTCCCTGGTTGCTGCCTGCTGGTTGGTACGCAGGGACCAAGCGCGGCGACGATAAACCCGGATAAGCCGAAAGACATGCCGATGCCGTCGCCGCCGCTCCTGCTGCTCGCACTCCTCCTGGCCGCCGTCGCGGCGGCCAACGCCAGCACCACGCCGTCTCCCCTCACGGGCGGCCCTCCCTCGGCGCCGACGCCGTGGCCGGAGCAGTTCCACGCGGTGGTGTTCACCAACCTCACCGAGAGCGGCGCGCGGCTGCAGCTGATCGACCTCTACTACGACTGGCCGCGCGGCCGCAACCTGAACCTCATCCGCAACCAGCTCTCCGGCGACCCGCTGTACGACGTCGAGTGGACCAACGGCACCTCCTACATCTTCGACTCCGCGTCCTGCCGCACCATGCGGTTCCCCGTGGGGATCCTGCCGCCCGACTGGCTCGCTGGCGCCACCTACCTCGCCCGCGAGTCTGTCGACGGCTTCGACTGCCACCTGTGGACCAAGGTCGACTTCGTCTGGTACTACGAGGAGGTCGGCACCGGGCGCCCCGTCCGCTGGAACTTCTTCAATGGTATGTGCTGCCTGGAAATTCTATCGATGAATTACATTACGCTCCCATTCTAGTATCAGGCATTGCAATGTTGCAGATTGCCAGTGATGGTTTCGATCTGCAGTTTACAGGGATATCCCGTGTAAAAAATATGAATTTTCCAGCTGCTTTCTTTAGGATTGCAACAGTGGCATGGAATTAATACATTTTTTTAAGGGATGCAGTTCAAATTTTGCCAAATCTTTAGCTTATTGATCTTGAAACTTCACATTGTGCACTTCAGATTGCTGTCTGAACATATTTAAATAGTTCGCAACACTGATTAATGCTTCCATTCCATGAGGCGTTGCAATCAACCGTGATGGCAGTTTTCAGGGATGTGCAGTGTAAAAATCTGAATTTTGCATCTGCTTTCCTGAGGATTGCAACAGTAGTACGAATTTTCTGGAGGGATGCAGTCAAATTTTGCCAATTCTTTAGCTTACTGATCTTGAAACTTCACATTGCGCAATTCATATGGCTGCCTGAACATATCCAGCAGTTCAGAACACTGACTGATCCTTCAATTTGATGATTCATGGTTCCCACGGATGCAGCAACACGTGATGAGCTTTGACGTGGGCGGAGTGCTAGAGGACTCCGAGTGGCAAGCGCCAGCTCACTGCTTCAACGGCGACAATGCCACCACCGCCACCACCAACGACGTCGCCACCGGAGATGGAGTCGACACCAAGGGCAGCAGGGTCGATGTCACGATGAACAGCCTGATCAGGTTCGCTGGGGCTCAAGTGCAGCTGCACCATTTTGATCAGTGAGCGAGCACTTGATCGACATCGACCCATGAGAGGCTAGGCTATAATAACACCGCCGATCCGTTCTGGTGCTCTGTTAGAACTCTACTTCTCGAATCCTTCTGTGGTGTGTGACTGTCTTTCCTGCATCACTTGGTGTAATAAAGATGCGAAAGTGTTTCCAAGAACACGATATGAGAAGTACTAGATTGTATCGATGTATCTGAAAATTGTAAGAGTGACACTGCCTGCTTAGCCTGAGATGAGGTGCTTCTGATTTTGTGACAGGAATCGAAATGGTGTGTGTGCAGAATTGAGCATATGCCCTTTTTTTTTTATTTGTGAGTCCGAGCATGCATATGGCTTTCGTTCTGGGACAGTGAGTACGTTGAGTACTCCCTCCATCCCATTATAAGTGATGTTTTTTGACTTTTTAAAATCAACTTTTGATTATGCAAAGCCGAGCTCCGTCAGAGTTTGTGGTGCGATTGGCTTCTCGTGCTTACCTTATACTGTAAACAGCAGTCATTACTGGAACACGCTCTTGCAGACACAGAGGGTCAGGGGAGTGATAATTAACGAATGAGCAACTCTTTAACTGTAGACGGAAGGCCATGTCCAAGTTGAATTTCAATTTGAACACAATTACAGCCCAATATTGTGGACCCAATTCAGGAAAAGACACATAAAAGCCCAAAGTATAGCAAGAATTTCACTTCCGCATGAAAAGAAACGAAACGCTCGAAAACTTCGGTTTTCTTTTTTAAAATCGCTCGAAAGCTTCGTTGCCGATCTCTTGAAATACTGTAATGTCTCAAAAGGGAGGTGTCACACTCATCTACTTTCCATGTTTGTATTGGATCTTGCATTTGTAGCCTATACTACATGCAAAGAAACAGTAATTACAAATATTTAGTACTCTCGCCATCTCAAACTAAGGGAATTTTTTTTACTTTTAGAAACCAATGTTTGATCATTTATATTTTAAATATTTTTAATAATAAAATATTTTATAATAAAATAAATAATATTTTAACAAATGTTTTAAATAAAACAAATAGTTAAACGTTAATATCTGAAATATAGTAAGTCGCTTGTTTCGAGACAGAGGAAGTACATGTGTTTTCTGCTTGGAAAATCGATCGGCGTCACGTTTCGGCACTCTAGCTAGCTCAAATCTCATTTCTTGACTTTGACCCCCGAGTCGCCAGTTCAAACTTCAAATGTGAACATCAAATCGCAGTAGAACTGGAAAACATTCATGTGGAAATATCGAACATGCATGTGGCATCGCAAATTCAACATGCTTTGCACATGGACTGGAGTAGGATGATATTATTTTTGATAAAGCTTCAATACAAATATATTTGCATGTTTTATTCAAAGTCACATACTGGTTGCGTCAATGGGCGTTGTTGCAGCGAAGTGAAGAAGATAAAAAGTTGCTTCAAGACACGTGTCGCAAGGTTAAAACTTGCACCATGAAAATCTTCGCCAACATTGGATAGAGATTTAGTAATAGAATCACTGTTTAGGTCTCTTCTTTGGCAGTGATCTCTTGTTAAACTTGTCATTTGGTGTGTGCTTGTAATAATAGTCGTAATCTCCTCGGAGACCAAGGCTGAATTATTTATAATTTTTCATTATCTAAAAAATCCAGCAAATTAACAAATTTATACAAATACCTACGGCCGCTTTTACTGATCCTTGATCAGTACTGCTGATTTTAGCTTATTACTGGTGGATTCATATATGGCCGTCCTGGAGTCAGAAAAAAAAGGGTCGTCCACCTTCCAACTTCTTATATTCTTATATGAGATGTTGAATCACAGATCAACAAATAGACCATTTCGATCAATGGTGCACAACCGCTAAAGCCCATCAATCACAAAATGAAAAGATTTTATGGTCCACAATCTAGTGTTTGACATATATAAATTATGGCGTCAATGAAATGTGTATATATCATTTTGTTTACCAAATTTGTATCGTTTTCCATACTTGACTTCTTGTTACATCTGCTGAATGTATATCTGATTGATGCAGTGCATTGCTATCCATAGAGAGGGAGAAATATCTTGCCGGCACGGGATTCCGATTCAAAGTATGCACAAGAAAACGTGGAAAGAACAGTATCATTCATGCTTCAGGGTCAAAACCTTGTGCATGGAAAACCACGCACACGTGCATGCATGATCTTTCCTTGAAGCGCTATATATGACATACTCGATCGAAATGGTACACATGCATGTCCGCGTGTTATTTCATGTTTGGGTAATTCAGTCTAGCTCATTTCGTTTCCTTAATCGATTTTCTCTGTGCTCAACGCAATCTCACATTTTAAACAATGGATCGACATACTTGTACATCAAATGCGTGCACGCCACATTTGTACTGCGGATGAAGCCGCCATTTCAATCCATCCATGGAAATGTCTTTTACAAACCCTTTTGACTAATTCAAGAATATATCTCACGGACATTTTCTCACTACCTTAATTATAAAGCCCATTCACTGGATATATATACTGATCGACCATATTCGTCATTACTCATTAGTACTATATGTGCCATCTCTGCCCGTCAACTGCTGACCCCCCTGTGAATTTCAAAAGGAAAAAAAAAACAGTGATTCTACAAAAATGTTCAAACCTTTTCAAAGCTAGTCAGTAGTCAAGATGCATGCCAACACTGTTCTCCGTAACTTTTCAGCGTCGACAGCCGGCAGGGAAGAATTCCAGGAGTCAAACCATGCGTTTACGGAACAATTCTAGTCTTCTAAGATCAACATTTATAACTGTACCGCCGGCCATCCAAGAAGATGAAAAGAAAAACTTTTATTCAGGATTTCCTTCTGGTACTAAAAACGCATTACTATGTATAACTAGCTAATTGCTACTCCTTCCATCTCCAAATATAAGCACCTCTCGATTTGGATCATGGAATTTCGATTGAACACCAGGAGGAACACGTGGAAAACTTAATGACGAGCGTCGCCCAGATGCATATAGATGCTCTACATACATATACGCTCTTTTTTTTTAAGATAATACTCCTACTAGCTAGTAGCCTAGTAACGACTGAAACTAACTGCTCTTCTCTGTCTCTACTATTTAAAAAGAACAGTTGAAATATCCTCAACAGAGATGGGCTAGACTACGTGCACATAGAAAATACGTCAAAAGTTATCCTTTTTTTACAAATCTAACAGATAAAATCTCTACACAGACACCTCTTAAAAATCTAATGGCTTTCGAATCACCCAAATGTTAGCCCCACACGAAACATTGTTCCGAAACAAATATATAAAATCTAAAATAAAGTTGTTGAAAAACAAAACAAATTAATTTTGGATTTGCTGATGCGTGTGCCCGATGCATCACAAAGCAAATTAACATCGTGTTGCCGCTAGAAACGACATGACCAGTCGAGATGATTAAACAGATGACCAAACCTGGCCTATCCTTCTACGGCCATAGCTAGCTCGCATTGACTTTTACTTCTTAATTTTGAACCTTAATTAATTTGCCTTTTGAAGAAAAAGTAACGATAAAGTAGGAGTGAACCTATATAATTGGCTTATTTTTAGGTTTTATTTACGATGACTTTAACCAATGATTTTGATAAATTTAATAAATTTTAATAATATAATTATATATATTATGAAAATAATGCGTGAAACTTAGCTCCATCTCGGCTGCACCACATCGCATCTCGTCGACATTGATCCACTCCGCCTTGGTCAGCTACGTCGCGCCATCGGTATGCCATTGCCCGTGTTGCCGCGTCGCATCAAGCAGTTTTAGATATGATGCATGTAAACTTTAAATGATTAATTTGTATTTAACAAAGAGAAACTTCAAATTTTAATATAAATATATTATTTTCTTAAGTTAGTATTTTTTTTTCTTAGACTATAGCGTTAGCACGGGCATCGGTACTGGTCACAATAAAAAGTTAGACCTTGCACAGTGAAATATTTTTTTAAAAAAAGGGATTGTATGGTATCGAACTGATAAACAAGAACGAAAGCTTATGGTTGGATAAAATGCATGGACAGGCCATGGTGAATTTGTCTTTTATTTTGCACGCGCATATGCATGCTTGTTCGATTTTGGTTGTGTTCTTGTGGCATAAACTTCAACAGCCTAGTCTATAGAACAAACGATTTTGAAACAGAGGATTCTGTATTTAACATGAATTCATAATTTGCAAACACAAATTTTCTGAGCCAGAATATTCTATGATAAAACAAATATGATGCAATTTGCAAGTGCAGCCAGAGCAAATGCAACGGAAGGCATCTACACCTCCATGGTTTTACATGGTAAAAGATGCCCTGTGTGTCAATGTTTGTACCCTTCGTACGTACTTTAATGAACCACCACAAAAACAAAGTTAACAACTCTTGACTGTTCATACTTCCGATTATGTAAGCTGAGAAATTTGTGCATCAAAGATGTTTACGAAAATTTATTCCTGATTCCAGATATTCAATCAGTACATATATTGGGTGTTGGCAACAGCATCTATGAAAATAACTTTGCGTCCACCGGCTACGAAAAATAACTTTGTTGCTAATTTTCTTAAATAAATGTTGCTAGCTAGCTAGTATATATAGTATTATATATTTAGGTTTCAAGTTAACTTTGGATGCTTGCTAATGTTTCTTTCAATGCTTCTTGTTTTTACAGAACCAGTTAAGGAATTGTTGCAAGCTACTTTTGGCCTGTTTCAAGTTATTCGTGGATGCTTGCTAATGCTAATGTTCTTCCAATGCTTCTTGTTTTTATAGAACCAGTCCCGATGGGCTACATATATACACATACAAAAATGCTTCAAGAAAGTTCTGATGAATATGTTAGTACTGCTAATAACAACAAGATATAGGAACATGAGTGTTGTTAAAACTTAAGCTTATAGCTACTATCAACTTACGCTTATCACGTCCAGAAAACGGAATCTAGGAGTGAAGTACACAGCTTAACCTTCTGATTCCCGTACATGTGCCCTCACGCATATGCGCCATGTGGACATGCGAAGGCGGTCAATTCTTCGTTAGAGTTAAATAAGAGGTGCACCGATACATGTACATACACATCACTGACTAGGTCACACTGTCACCTAGCTAGTCACATACCATAATATTTCTATATTACATTCTATTCAATTTATTATTATTGTGTAAATTACTGCTATATTTCTTTATAACATATTTTTATTTCATCATTATTTTACCATGCATGCATGCATGCATTATAACAAGGGAAATATATATAGTTAACTTACATGTTGGAGCAGCACACCGGCCAGGTAATCCTTGAATTTCTTGACTCTCTCGTTGTCGAACGCTAACATGTGGTGGTTAATTAGCACTAGCCGGAAAATAATTCTATGGTACCAGTGTCGCATAAATTTTATAGCACCATTTCTACATGCTTGGCACCTAGCAGCGATCTCTCTGCAGACAAATTCTTTCTCCTTGAAAGATGCTTTTATGTAACTTCTCTTTCCTAGTATGTGGCTAATATAAAAGGCAGATTTTAAAATAGACCCAAATGAATATGAATCGTTCATTTACACTAATCTGAAGGCTTAAATTATTTTTTTACCTCCTAGGAGGTAAAAGTTTTTAATAGTTATTAATGCTGAATAATTCAATTTGAAAAGTTATTAGTAATTTTTGAAAGGTGACATTAATCAAGGACATGTTTCCTTATATAATTCAACGGTTGAGATCAAATTCATATGTAAATGTATTTTTCTACACTAGCTAGCCGCCCTTCGAGATTCGTCAGGGCTAAATCGTGCTGCTCATAAATAATTTGGAAGAGACTAAAAACCACAGAGAGATAATTTGGAAGAGACTAAAAACCACAGAGAGATTTTTATCTATGTTCAGGTACGTCTCCCGGAGGATAATGGTCCTATGTCCTAAATGATTTTATAAAGTGATTTTATGTCTCAAAGTGATTAATATATTAGCTTTCTTACGTAATCTTTTAGAATTGGGAGAAACTATTTTTTTTCAATTCTCAACTTCTTAGTTCATTTCAGCGAACCAATTGATAAAATTAGTCATGAATCAATGCTCTTGACAAAAAAGTCATTTCGTACAACTTTCATGATTCTGGTAGAAAATTTTAAAAGTTAACTGGCGTATCAATTCTATTTTTCACCCCTACCACTGAGTAGGACCGCCAAGTAATAGACAAGCAAGCTAGTAACGCAAAAATGAAAAGATACAGCCTATATGATCCATAGATAAATACTCCATCATTTTTAAATTGTTACCATTAGGATAAAAAAGTATAGTTAAAAAGTAAATTAAAGTTGTTGACCCAACTATAATAATTAAAAACAGAGGGAATTGCATGGTACGTGCAGGGTCAGGTCAGTACATGTGGTGTGGAAGTCAGCGTGCATGGTGTGCGAGTCTCGTAGACCAAACCCAACGAGAAAATTTTCAACACACGCCCTCTACCATTTGCGTTTCAGGATTGACCGGGCTTTTCAAGCTGATGAGTTGCCTAGGAACAAGTTGTGTGGCAGCTGGTTTGTAGCTTCGTCCATTGTTGATTTCCTGCCCAATGTATCCTTTTTGACATGGGTAACTTCATTACTCTTGACACAATGTAAAGGGTCCATTGCACCGGCACAAAAGGAAAAATTCTTTGTACTGCTCCCTCTGTCTCACAATAATTGTCGTTTTTAATTTTTAGACACTATATTTGACTCTCCGTGCTACTCCCTCTATTCATTTTTATTTATTATTCTAGAATTCCGAATTTATTCTTAAATACTACTATTATTATTCTTATTTCCCAATCCATATTTATTCTTTTTATTCTCTATTCTCAGTACATCTCTCTCTTAACTCTTCCTTTCTTGAGTAACATACTTTTCACTTCTCCTTAATTCTCACGACCAGAGATAGAATGACAAATAAAAATGAATGGGGAGCATTGAAAATTCTAAAATATCTTTATTTTATTGTGAATTGTATCATTATTAAAGATACATATGCAATACTCATTTGTTTTTATATTTTCACAAGAATATTTAATAAGACAATTTTAAAAGTGGTGTCTAAAAATAAATTTTATTTTACTATGAGCAGATAAGATTTAATTTTTTATTGCACTCTATCTATTTTAAAATATTAACATCGTTGACTTTTAACATTAATTTTAACTATTTGTCTTATTCAAAAAAGTTTGATAAATATAAAGTATTTTGTTATAATTTGTTTTATCATTAGTGGTATTTGAAACATAAACAATTATCTTAGTTATTTAAAGAATTTTTTTAAATAAAATAAATAGTTAAAATTAATGTTAAAAATCAACAGTGTCATATTTTAAAACCGAAGTAAAACAGTGGCTCTTCCACTTACTATTATTTCACCGGCTATAATCTCGCAAGGAGCTTAACCAGCCACCCTGGTTCTTTCTTGGTTCTCGCCTGACCTCTTTTCTTGTCATTTTCCTTCTCTACGTGCTCATTGATTTTTTTATTTACTAACCATCGCCCACACTTATGACGTCACTCCACCCATCCGGCGCGCCTATATAACCCGCCTCCACCTCTGCTTCCCCTTCACTCGTCCGCCTCTTCTTCCACCTCCCACCTCCTCCGGCCTCCACACAGCGCGGCGCGGGCAAATCGAGCTTCGACTAAAGCTACCTGCGGCAGTTAACCACAGCTGCAACGGCGAGGGATCGCCGGCAAGCTAGGCTGCATCTTGCACGTTAACGAGTTCTTGCACACGTCTCCGATGGCGCTCCAGGCATCGACGCCTTCCGCGTTCCGCAGCGCGGTCCCGGCCACCTCCCACGCTTCCTGCCGGCGGCAGGTACTTGGTCCTCGTGTTCTAGCAAGCGGCCCGTGTTCGTGCCGTCTTGGCTAGCCGGAGACGATGGATGCTCTGCTTCGAAAGGTCTTGGTGACGCGGCGCTGATTTTGGTTCTTTTTTCTCTGCAGTTTCAGGTGCGCGCGAGCGCCGGCGGCAGCGGTGGTGATGGGAAGGTGATGATAAGGAAGGAGCCGGCCACCGGCGCGTGGAAGATCCAGTACTCCGGCGAGAAGCCGCCGACGCCGCTGCTCGACACCGTAAACTACCCCATCCACATGAAGAACCTCTCCACCACGGTAAGAACTAGGAAAAAAAATTCCCGCAAGAATATGCGCGGACACGTGCTCCTCAGTCTTCGTCTCCTCCTGCTGCGGCAGCCTCGCCCTTCTGAGACGAAATGAGCATGCAACTGAACACGGCGTGGTTGCTTGTAACAGGAGCTAGAGCAGCTGGCGGCGGAGCTCCGCGCGGAGATCGTGCACACGGTGTCCAAGACCGGCGGGCACCTGAGCTCGAGCCTCGGCGTGGTGGAGCTCGCCGTGGCGCTGCACCACGTGTTCGACACGCCGGAGGACAAGATCATCTGGGACGTGGGCCACCAGGCGTACCCACACAAGATCCTGACGGGCCGGCGGTCGCGGATGCACACCATCCGTCAGACCTCGGGGCTGGCGGGGTTCCCGAAGCGCGACGAGAGCGCGCACGACGCGTTCGGCGCCGGCCACAGCTCCACCAGCATCTCGGCGGCGCTGGGCATGGCGGTGGCGCGCGACCTCCTGGGCCGCAAGAACCACGTCGTCTCCGTCATCGGCGACGGCGCCATGACGGCGGGGCAGGCCTACGAGGCGATGAACAACTCCGGTTACCTCGACGCTAACATGATCGTGGTCCTCAACGACAACAAGCAAGTTTCCCTCCCGACCGCTACGCTCGACGGGCCGTCGAAGCCGGTGGGCGCGCTCAGCCGCGCGCTTACAAAGCTTCAGTCCAGCACCAAGTTCCGCCGCCTCCGCGAGGCGGCTAAGACGGTGACCAAGCAGATCGGGGGGTCGACGCACGAGATGGCCTCCAAGGTGGACGAGTACGCGCGCGGCATGATGAGCGCGCCGGGCTCGTCGCTGTTCGAGGAGCTCGGGCTGTACTACATCGGTCCCGTCGACGGCCACAACGTCGAGGACCTCGTCAGCATCTTCGAGAAGGTGAAGGCCATGCCGGCGCCGGGGCCCGTGCTCATCCACATCGTCACGGAGAAGGGGAAGGGGTACCCGCCGGCGGAGGCGGCGGCGGACAGGATGCACGGCGTGGTCCGGTTCGACCCGTCGACGGGGAAGCAGTTCAAGGCCAAGGCGCCGACGCTGTCGTACACGCAGTACTTCGCGGAGTCGCTGATCCGGGAGGCGGAGGCGGACGACAAAGTGTTGGCCATCCACGCCGCCATGGGCGGCGGCACGGGGCTCAACTACTTCCAGAAGCGGTTCCCGGAGCGGTGCTTCGACGTGGGCATCGCGGAGCAGCACGCCGTGACGTTCGCCGCGGGGCTCGCGACCGAAGGGCTCAAGCCGTTCTGCGCCATCTACTCGTCCTTCCTACAGCGCGGCTACGACCAGGTGGTGCACGACGTGGACCTGCAGCGGCTGCCGGTGCGCTTCGCGCTCGACCGCGCGGGGCTCGTCGGCGCCGACGGGCCCACGCACTGCGGCGCCTTCGACGTCACGTACATGGCCTGCCTCCCCAACATGGTGGTCATGGCGCCCGCCGACGAGGCCGAGCTCATGCACATGGTCGCCACCGCCGCCGCCATCGACGACCGGCCCAGCTGCTTCCGGTTCCCGCGCGGCAACGGCATCGGCGCCGTCCTGCCGCCGGACAACAAGGGCACGCCGCTCGAGGTCGGCAAGGGTAGAGTGCTGGTCGGAGGCAACCGGGTGGCGCTGCTCGGGTACGGCACAATGGTGCAGGCGTGCATGAAGGCGGCGCAGGTGCTCAAGGAGCACGACGTCTACGTAACCGTCGCCGACGCCCGGTTCTGCAAGCCGCTCGACACGGAGCTCGTCCGGCAGTTGGCCGCCGAGCACGAAGTGCTCATCACCGCCGAGGAAGGCTCCATCGGAGGGTTCGGCTCCCACGTGGCTCACTACCTCAGCCTCACCGGCCTCCTCGACGGACCCCTCAAAGTAAGCTCAATCCACACCTCCACGCCACCAAAAAGCTTCCTCATCATTTGTCTCGTCATCTTTTTGTCGCAAATTCTTGCAAGAAGGCTAACCATGCTCTTCGTGTTCGTTGCAGCTGCGATCCATGTTCCTGCCCGACAGGTACATCGACCATGGCGCCCCACAAGACCAGATCGAGGAGGCAGGGCTGACGCCGCGGCACATCGCCGCCACGGTGCTTTCACTGATCGGGAGGCCATTGGAGGCCCTGCAGCTCAAGTGAATCACCCACCATTCGTTTATTACCACCATGAACACCCCCCCCCCCCCCCCCCCCCAAAAAAATCAACAGATATAATAAAAACAGAAGCACAAGATCAATGTGGATATCTCCATGCGTAATGTAGCTGCAAGCTCCACCCACCCTAACCCGGATTACCCCCAGTTAGCACTTGCTTACATGGATCTGCAATGAGCTGCTTGTCCTAGGTAGAAGAAGCATCCAAGTCCCATGTGTGTATGTGATCCCTTGGCATGTTGCAATGCTTCCAGATGTACAGAAAAGGATAAGGGCCATGTCCTCCTCCGGGTTGATCTTGTCAGTGACATAAGCATGCAAGATTCCACATGTATTGTTTTTTCAGATTGGTATAGATGAGAGATGACAAGCTAGCATGATTTTTTTTAAAAAAAAATAGAACATGTAACACTCAGTGTCTCTATACACACATAAACAAATGGAGATGGATGAGTTCTTGTCTGCAGAGAAAGAGTCACTGCATTTCTGAATTGTGATCTCCTCCCGGCCCCTTGGGTTTCGTCCTGGTTCTATCCTGAAGCTCATGGAATCATGGGACTGGAACGGTTAGCATCTAAGTAAGGGGTGTGTCATTCAGGGATCAAGGTATTATTCCCAGGTGCCTAGTTTTGTATGAGGTGTTGTCTGGACTCTTCAAGTTGCGAGTAGCCAAGTACTGATAACCAATACAGTACAACAGAGATTCCATATTTGTGCTGCCACAGCTAGACGACAGGGATGATGAACACAGCCATATAGAGCCATAGTCTCGATACATTTTATGCAGAAATGTTTGCTGAACACTTCAATGGATAAATTCATGCCCACAACGAATAGTAATTCGAATATGCTTCTCAAGAGAAAACTGGAGTTCGCGCATGGATGTGATGGAACAGGCTTGAAAATATAACTGCTTCCCATGCACAAAGGTTCAGAGAACCATCTGGCAGATGCAGCCTGTTTTCTGAACATGTGATGTCCGGAATTAGTCTCACGAGTTTGTCGTTCCTATTTTTTCCGGAAAACGGAAGTCATCACGTTCTGTGAAAAAATAGCATCAAATTTGTGTTAGTTAGTCCCTTCACAGAAAGCTGTTCCATTTTGCCTTAATCTCTGAGGCATATTTTCATATGAACGGCCAAACAATTTTCATGTTTAAATGCCAAGATCTGGTTTTGTGCTTCCATTGTTGCGTCCGCAGACAACCATTTTTTTTGTTGTTGTCAAATTAAGACAAAAAGGAAAGAGCGGTAACAATGAGAAGAGTGAAGACTCATGTGAATCCACGCTCCCTTGTTGCTGTCGCTAGCAACTTCTCATAAAAAAGGCTCATGTGAGTTAGTTACCACAATTTTACAGCAATCATACACATTGAAATAGACGTGGATGAGTTCTGATGGACATATTTCTTCTGCCATTTAGTTTCTCATACAGAATTAATACATGAAATGAAAATAAGAAAAATAATAAGTCATTATTTCAGTACAACACATGAAAATAACTTTGTAGAACGGAAAAAAAAACATAGGTCATGCGCATTTTTAAATGTACTTCATCTGAAACCAGCCCCTGCCAACAAGTATATGTAGTTGCTCTGAAACCGAGCCCAAAAGCATTTTTAAACGATGAAGTTAAATATTGAAAAAAAAAATATCAAACAAAGCAGCTGCAAGAATGAGCCTAGGTACTTAGCTTGTCGAATCAATCATATATAATGTCATGCGCTACAAACCAAAATTCTGGGAGGTTTTTACAACAGCAGTAACTGTAACTCTCTGCTTTTAAATATTTCAGTCTGATTCAGTAACAAGGACATTTTCCCTTTGGACAATTTACTAGTCAATGTGGCAAAGGGGAAATCGAAACCAGGAATCATTGTTCCACAGGATGAGTTCCTAGTGACCAGACCTGCAAGGCACCTTCTTCACATGGGGCCCTCGTGAAGAATTAGACTTGGGACTGCAGACACACTGACCACAGACCAGGCCTACTTTTCAAGTCCTGTTTATAACACATGTTTTGAATCCACTTTCGCACTCTGAAAACTTGTGTGGAATTTTGTCAGCTTTGGTATTCATCTGCAACGGCTCGCTGTCCAAAATTGGTTGAGGAAAGCGGCGGGGAAGCTTCAGAGACTCAATATCATTAGCATGAGGCAAAATTGCATTCCATGCAGATTTTTCCATGGGAGGCTGGGACCATGAACTCACATGAAAAGGTTGCAGATTGTACCAAGACCACGACATTACACCACATGGAAATTGTCTTGATCAGCAGTTTCTGCTAATGGCGAATTTGAAGCCGGCAGGCACGACTGTGAACTGAGAAAGTGCTATCTGCAGTAAGCGTGATAGTAATTGGTACTGGATTCCATGTATGTGCTGTACTTGTTGTAGTCATGAAATATTTTCCGTTCAAAATGAAAAGGCATCAGCGTTTTTCAGGTGAAAAAGGAAGTTAAACATAGATTTGTTGTTGTCGTCATGAAATATTTTTGAGAAAACAGGGGCATAGTTAAGCAGATAATTTCTTCATTGGGTTTACCTCTGCAGTCATTTAAGCGCCTTGATATATATTGTTTCTTCACTCGAAGAGGCATAGTATATCGTAAAGAGGGCGAATTTGTTGCATAGTTGGTGCATATGATTCAGCGATGCAATTATGTCATCAGTGGGACAACAAAATATTTGATAGAAATTCAGATAATTCAGTGATGCAATTATGCCACCCGTGGGACAATAAAATATTTGATAGAAATTCAGATAAAGTATGTGCGATATTCCAAACAAGGCACCTTATCCGGATCAAAGTAGGAGTAACATGCAGTACTCCCCCTGTTTCAAATTTATTGTAGCTACGGTTTCGTTCCAAGTCAAAAAAAATTTATCTCTGACCTTTAATATCTAGAACCTGTACATATGAATTATATACTAGAAAAGCATTTCTTAGGGTGAATATAAAACAAGAAGTTACGTTGTTAATCTACAAATATTTGTAAAAGTGGTAGGAAAAATAGGAACTGCTTGACTTCAAACGAAGGTAGACCATCAATTTGAAATAGAAGGAGCATTATTTTCTTGCCTTGAAGATCAATTTCTAGTACATACAGTCGCTTACTGGGCAGGGTCCATGTGTTGTATTGGGCGCAACAATGGGCCTATCCTTTGCCGGCTTTAGCTTTCTTCTTTCATTTAGCGTGCATATTAGCTTTCAACTCACCGGATATATTATGTGAAATGGGCTGGGATTCTACTTGATGGAGCGAGTAAAGAGGCCTGCTTGTTTTTAATGGGCCGGCGGCATCAAGAAAGCTTCGAGATTCTCTGCTAATGAAGAAAGCTATCTATAGTACCATTTCTCATATTGTTCCCAACGATTTGACAGCGTTGATCATTAGTTTCGCAACGATTACTCAATCATGTCCCAAATCCCGGTGCCATCCCAAATCTCGCAGACTGCTCATGTTCGTCGTCTTCAGGGGCCACCTGTACCATTTCGCGCACACGAGGAAGACGAAGAAGTTGACCATGCCGATGAAGCCGATGAGGTAGTAGAAGCAGTCCAGCCTCCCCCTGTTGAGGTCCTCGGCGAGCCACCCGCCATCTCCACTGGCGGGGTCGGCTGTCGCACGGTGCACGACGGTGACCAGCAGCCCGCTGAGGTAGCTGGACAGCGCAAGGCCACTGAAGAGGAGCGAGCCGGCCACGCTGCGCATGTTCTCCGGGAACTGCTTGTAGTAGAACTCCATCTGGCTCACCTGGTTGAACGCCTCCGACAGGCCCAGCGCCGCCAGCTGTGGCACCAGCAAGAACGCCGACGCGCGGCTTTGCGACGGAGAGTCGCCGTCGTGCAGGACGGAGAGATGGCGCCGATGCTGCTCCACCGCGCCGGAGATGAGCATGGCAACGACCGAGAGAACCATGCCGACGCCCATGCGCTGGAGCAGCGTGACGCCCGCCTCGCGGCCGGTGAGCCTGCGCAGCCACGGCACGAGGAGGCGGTCGTAGAGCGGAATCCAGACGGTGAGCGCCAGCATGGGGAAGACGGTGAACGACGCCGGCGGCACCTCGAAGCCGCGCGCGGTGACGCGGCGGTCCGACTGCGCCGCCTGCAGGACGACGTAGGTGTTGGTCTGCGCGAACGCGATGTAGTAGATGATGCACGTGGCCGACACCGGCAGGATGCGGAGGATGCACTTGGCCTCCTCCACCTGCTGCATGCTGCACAGCCGCCACGGGTCCTTGGGCTGGCCACCGCCTCCGGCGCCGTCGTCGACGACCTCGCTCTTGTCCACCACCACGGCAGCCTTGTCGAGGAACCGGAACTGGTCGGTGTATGGGAGCCTGGACACGAGCGAGCTCGCGTGGCGCGTCCTGAAGAGCAACGCCGCGGGGTCCTCCGGCGCCGCGACCCCTCGCTTCCGGAACGCCGCGACGGCGACTCGGACAACGCCGGCGAAGGGGCTCCCCTCGGGGTGCACGCAGACGTAGAGCCCCGTGCCGGCGAAGAAGAGCGCGCATGAGGCGAACATGAGCGCGGCGGGGATGGCGAACCCGATCCACCAGCTCACGTTGCTCTGCACGTAGATGATTCCCGTCGACGAGCCGCACACGGCGATGGTGAAGGTGAAGTAGTACCAGTTGAAGAAGCTGTTGATGCCCCGGCCGCCGGAATCGGTGCTCGGATTGAACTGGTCCGCGCCGAACGGCAGGCTGCACGGCCGGATGCCGCCCGCGCCGATCACGACGAACGCGAACGCCAGCACCAGCACGGCGAACTGCCCCTTCGTCGCGCAGCGCACTGTCCGGCCGCGCCGTCACACGGCGGCGGGTGCAGCGCCGGCACGCCCGCCGTCAGCGTCAGGATGATCATTCCCTGCAATGCGCCATCAACAGAGTAGTTGCTCCATCTCATCAACAATGACAATTCACGAGATCAAGTTCTTGAGAAACGCTAATGTCGGAAAGTGGATGCGTGGCTTACAATTAGTGTGGCGACGCAACCGATGCCGACGGTGGCGTAGCGGCCGAGGTAGAGGTCGGAGGCGAAGGCGCCGAAGACTGTGGCGAGGTTGGTGGTGCCGCTGAACGCGTTCAGCGCCACGGCGGCGCGGACGTTGCTCATGCGGAAGACGGAGGTCAGGTACACCATCAGGTTGGCCGCCGTGCCGATGCTGCCCAGCTTCTCGAACGTCTCGTTGCCGATCACGAACGGCATCGTCTTCCATCCCCGGTACCGGACCCACGGTGCCGACGTCGCGGTAGAGATCCCGTCCCCGTCGTCCCTACCAGCGTCAGGTTGGACCGTAACAACGGTCTCGTCGTTGGGTGTCTCGCCGTGGTGGAAGCCGGTGGCGGGGACGGAGGACAGTGTCGACATGGTGCGATTCTTGCGGCGGCAACGCTTTTGCAGGAGGAGGAGGAGGTCCTTTTGAATCAGTCAAGCCGCCGCGTGGAGAGCGCGCGAGGAACCTGAGGTAGTTTGCGCGGTTTGCGGATGTGGTGGCGTGGGTCACTGCAGTTGGGACCCAACGAGAGTCGGGTAAAAAACATAATTGGTACAGTACGGCTGACAGGTGGACTGCATAAGGTGGCGGAGGACGACATCAATTTTTAAAAATAGAAAATGACGACAAAAAGCTGATTATTGTTTTTTTGGGGGGGGGGGGGGGGGGGGGGG
>BCLF01000030.1:1702128-1715079 GCA_001602275.1 Zoysia japonica | reverse complement strand
GGGGGGGGGGGGGGGTTGCCAAGGGGTACGTTAACTAGTTCTTTAAAATTGGAGTTAATACAATCGTTAGCGTTTTACTCCCTCCATTCAGCCGTTCTTAACAAACATATTGAAAGGTCATTAAAATATTGAATGGAGGAAGTAATTATTTTGCCGTCTAATGTCAATTACTAATGTGTCAGAAATAGATATGTGCTTCGAATGATAAAAAGTATAAATATGAAAAAGAGGGGAAAAAACATCTGGCTGATGATTTTGTTAAGTAGAAAATAATAGAATGTTGCCCATTTGCACAAATTTTCTTTAGTAAAATAGCAGTGTTTTTAGCAGCTTCTAAAGAGTTTGTTCAGTTTAAAGTTGTAACTTTTGATTTTTTTTTTAAAAAAAAAATCAACATATTTTAGCAGGTGGACGTTTGTAATGAAGTTCCATAGATTTTATTGGCATAAGTTTTCATGATTAGGCACTCCTTTTCTTTTGAAAGTTCATTAAGTATTTATATGGAAGTTACAATGTTTATTCATCTATTGGATTTAGTTAATTAAGATACTTGTATCAATATTTCAACAAAGTTAACAGGGATTTCAGCAGAAATTTCGATACCATTGGAGAATCTGAGAATCATTCATTTCATAGGTTTCTCACTCTTGCGACTGAGCATTTTAAGGACATGGGAATTCAATTTCACGTGCTTTAGTTGGGGCGTAAATGGATGTGATGGTAATTTCTTATATCAACGAAATGATTGTGAAAATCAAAGCAATATATCCATCCACCGCCCATATTGCAGGCAGTGGTCATTTCAAAGTTGCAGGAGGCAGACATCCAGCGAAGCTCCAGTGAGGATTTTATGCCAAGGTTCATGGGAAACTGCAGATATGGGCAGATTTTGTTTGTGCGTATAAAAATGCATCCAGAAATTAGCATGATGGGCGATGTTGGAATATACTGTATCTTGTTCACTCTTGGAGGGAAAAAAAAAACCTTCAATAAAATACCGCAATCCAAACAGACCTTTACGTTCTGTCAACCACGGAAGTTCTCTTTTCTGTTCCCTTTCTTTTCAGATGTCAACGATGAAGATTTTGCGGGAATATATGAGCTAAATAGAAGATAATGGAAACGCACGTCCCCGGCACATAGTTAAAGATGCCCAGGACAGAAGAACCAAGAATATACATTGATCTACATACAGCGGGGGGAGCCATGTTAAGTGGGTGACCGTGCACCGTCAGAAAAAGAGACATGTTATCTATCACAAATAAATCAGAGCTCGCTTATAACTTTAATTCATGGTTCCTGATTCCAATCAAATGTTGTATTCTTGCCTTGGGAGCTTCCTCTCCTAGTGCGAATTATGCATTGCCTTACAGCATTGTGGTTCATGTGAAAAATGAATTTCATGTTCCTTATCTGTATGAAGAATAAAGAATCAAAAGCTATCACTCAAAAGAAGTAAAGAATGGAAGTTAGAATAGCTACATTATCTTAACTTGTAACTATCAGTGGAATATGTTAAAGGATTAATTCAAACAGAGAGTGGAGTGTGAGTTGTAGCCTCTGCCAGGATCTGTTTGCTAGTGTTGGTGAAATAAGCTAAGGGCTAGCTCAAAAACAGAGTAAAACCCCTGCCAGGATATATTCGCTATTTTAGCATCTATGAATCGCTCTCAAGTACTGCTTACAAATTCCAGTGAGTCATGAGCATGGAAAAATCGATAGAATGGAATACACAAAAACACATTCAAAATGGTAACCTTGACTAACTATAGCAAATAACTAGTTCACTGCTGCTGAATGGCATAAACAGAACAAGTTGCAGAAGAAAAACATATGGTCTCTCTCCAGCTCAGATACGCTTTCCACCACTCATTTATCTTACTGAAATTTTCAGTTACTGAGATAGGAGCGCTGTCATATGTGATGCTCCCTCTGTTCACCATTCCAAGTCATTCTAGGATTTAGGCCCCCGTTGGAATATAGGAAATCGTTTCCTATTTTTTTCCTATGAAACTGAAAATAAAAATATTCATGTGGTATCTACAAAAAGGAGTGATTTAAACAAATGATAATTTAGCTAGGAGGAATTGGCAAGGAAGCAAGAGTTGTTGTTTTTGTGCTGCAAAAGAAACAATGCAACATTTATTTTTTGACTGTAAAAACGTGAGATTGTTGAGGGGAATTGTTCAAATAAGCACTAGTTTAACACCACTACAAAACGTGAATCATATGTTTAATGTGTAGTTAAACAGTTTTAAAGAAAAATGCAGAAGACAAATGGTAGTTGGGGATTCGGCTTTAAGTTGGACCATTTGGACAAGTAGAAATGATATGGTGTTCAACAAATCCTCAATAATATCTTTTACGCAGGTTATGGAGTCAACTGGAAAAGCTTGAGAACGACAAGATGATGATCCAGACTGCTTGTCAAAAATTAGAGAGTACTGTGGTTCAAGTCTTTACAAGCAATGAATGGAGTACTAATAATAGAATCAGTTTTTTTAACTGTTTGGGTTGATGGGGTCATGTTTTGGATAGCTTCCCAGTTACTTCTCACAACTCATTTTGGTTCAGTGCGTTGTAATAATTGGTTGTACCTTCTTATGGAGCAAAGGCCGGATTTATTTTCCATTACCCAAAACGATAACAAAAGAGAACCAGTGCCTAGAGTAGTCCGCCCACGGGTATTTAGTACATCATTGTCACCAAACACCAAACGGAAATCATATAGAAGCAAAAACTAACATAAGAAGGAAGAAAGGAATGAAGGCCATACCTCAATCAATGAATCTGAAGTTAATATGATACGTTTGTTACATGGTACTTCTTTGCTATTCACAAAAATTGAACCCTTCCCAATATTTTTCATGTAGAAAGATCCATGATCGTCCATCTTTATGACCGCCTGTATATCAAAATAGAGAATTAGAAATAGCAGGTGACCTAACAGAGCAATAAACGAATACAATTCTTTGACAACAGCAGATTAGCATGAACGAGTAATAATTACTCTTCCTACTAGGAGCAGCCTTCTTAACAAATAATTTTACAAGAGATACAACTTTTTGTGTGCACTTGAGCTGAATCAACTCAGCAAGCAGTTACGATCATGTTTGAAACAACCGAAACAGTGAATGGAACAGAGAGGAATTCTACCACTGAGAAACCATTGGTCTCCATGCTTAAGCTAAAAAAATACAAGATTTCAAAGCTTAGAAAACAATGGCCTTTAAAAACATAAAACCTCCTTGCAGTATTATAACTTTCATCAGTCCATGATTATTTTGCATGTGCTAGGAGTAAATACCTGTCGACGGGATATTTTATTGGCCTTCCCTTCTTTTCCCAAGTCAATATCAACATGTACCTCTCCTGTTTCTCTCCCAAGAATTACCTGCATTTAAGGGGACCATGTTAAATTCTACAAGATGGCATCAACATAATAAAGAACTATAATTCATAATGGTATGCAGAAAATCCAACCTCTATATTGATGATCATTATGGAAAATTTTTAAAAAAATCTTTCTATCATTACTTTTGTTTGATAGCACATAACGTTCGATCATCAATTCCAAAAGTAGTAGTATGATGGTTAAAAAAAAATTGTGAAATTTCTTCTCATAATAAATCTAATGATGATGCTACCATGATTGAATTTTTTTTTATACATTCATCAGTTAAGGGCGTCTGACAAATCAATATCTAAGACACTATGTTTTTCAGGGGTAGTAAGACCTACCACTATGTTATTAAGGTTCAATAGAATTGTGTATTTTACCTCAGGATCCCTTATGTAGTACCTCACATGCTGGCCATAAATAATTGCGAAAGCACCTTTAGACATGATAGATCTGTTCATATAAGCGCAAGCACCTTTCTCTAATCTTATCAAATTCTTCCTGCTTTCAGTAGACTGAAACCTTGAAACTGATCATGCATATGCCACAAATAAAACCTCATTTCAGTATCCAGTAATAAAATAATAGGTAACGACAAGAGTATTTAATAACACTTCAACAAAGATGGATATGAAAAAAATCAGATGTTCATATACATTTACCTTCAGGTTGGATGAAGTCAGATTCTTGACCCCATGGAATTAACTCCTGATCAAGTATCTACAGTAATATTTCAAAAAGTCAGAAGATTCAAGGCAAGCAAACCAATGAAACTCAACCAAGAAAAGTACTATACATACCAATGCTTCAAGGTCAAAATAGTCTGGAACACTATTCTCACTGTCTGATCCTTCTGCTTGGCCCAAAGTAGGCATGGATTCAATGGAATGATAAGATTTGTTATCTGGCAATGCTTGAGACATCATATGGCTTTGGATAGAAGTTTCACAGCTTCTACTAGGTTTATCAGCAAGAAGTCTACACTTCATTTCATCGGGCACTTGAATTGACTTGTCCAAAGTCAAATTCTGCAAGTCGTCACAACACTCAGTTTGGAATAAACCACAAGTTGTTTCATCACCATCATCAACAGAATGAAAAGCTTTTGTATGCATAGAGTCACCATGCATGCCAGGTGGAAGCTTTCCTACAATATAACATTCATTAAGAGACATCATAATATCATTCTGCTCTCGGATGGCTGTTTCCAGCTTTATCAGTCGTGAAGGTACCACATTTTCCATATTTAGTGGTTTGGTGGGAAACAAGCACATATCATGTTGAGAATCTGGGTCTAGTGTAGAGGTCGATTCTAAAGATGACCAACTAGGTATAGGGATATGATCGTTGCAAGGGATAGCATAATCTTCTGTGTTCAATATGCACTTGACATCACATCCGTGATAAGGAACTTCTGCTGAGGCAGGTATAGTGTCTACTCCAGAAATATCTGCCAGATTATGCTTCTTTTGGATAGGATCTATGTGATTACCACATTTGGTTGTGTACAAATGTGGTCGATGGGGTCCTCTGAAACTGCTCTTCAGAAAAACTTTCGTGTCAGAATCGCCTACATTTTCCTGATTTGTGTCTACAGCAGAATCCAAAGCATGTTCACTGCTGAGGAGCTCAAGGTCTTCTTTCTCACTGAAACCATTCATATTAGGATGCATGAATCCACCTTCTGACACTATTGTGTTGCCTAAACCAGAATCAGACATCCCACCACCAAAATTTTCCTGAAATACAAGTGCATCATTGTTATCCTTTTCCATTTTTCCATCACAAAGCATAGGAGTATCTTGTTCAATTCTATGCACATCTGTTAGCGTATCAGGTGAACTAACACCCAGAAGCTTATTCCATGTCAAAAGGCTTGGACTAGGAGACTCAGAGGCATTGAACGAGTCTGGCTCAAGCAATCCTCCTGCGTTGTACTGAGAAAAGTGATCATAATTGACGCCGTTTTGAACAATGCTCAGTAGGGCTTTTGATCCTGTAGCTTCAGAGTCAAACTGATTGATAAGATCTGACGAGTTAACAGATACTATGGTCTGTCCACTGATCTGAGGATTTTTCTGCATGCAATCATATCCATATAATTGGTCTACATCTGAGTAGCATTTTAGGCTTCCATGGTTACTTTCTCCATCGATCACAATGCTGCCATTAGAGTTAGCATGCTCCATATCATATGGGTATTGTCCATTGGATTGTACATGTTGTCTGTAGGCATAGCTTCCACCTACACATGGATCGATTTTGTGCACCAATTGATGGTCTTCAGAACATTTAAGTTCGTCTCCACATGAGCAAACATGGCCATCTTTCTGAATAGATGAACAAGGTACAACAACATAACCATAATCCGCAGACAAACATGGCTCATGCCAAACTCTCTTTCTCATTGCATAATATTGTATCTTTACACTATCTAATTTACGCTTGTACACTGAAAAACCCTTTGCCTTTGAGTTGAAAAGCTTATTTGCTTTGGCAGGATTGGAAGTCAAAAGCTCAGTCTCATACTCGACCATGCGAGCAGATGCTTGTGATGACATCTCCGAATCATATAGCAATGAATACCAATGATCCTGCAATTCCTGAAGGGTGAATTTGTCGGAAAAGCATACAGCTCCTTTAGCTAGCGATTCCAGAGAGGCTCCAGCCTACAAGAATAAGGCAGGGTTGATAGGGTACAAAGAACAGTATTCATGAACAAAAAAAGAAACTTAACCCTCACAGTAGCATTTTCATAATCTCAATCATTACTAAATAAGTAGCTATTTCATCCCCAGTTTTACTGAAACAATTTCCAGGCAGCAGTACAACCAGTTGTATTGTTTGTCTTACCATATTAAAATGTGCAGAGCCAATTTTGGTTTAAATTTTGAATACTGAGTGTATATCGCATCTTTTGTTAACATCTTAATCTGCAGTCCAGCCTTTCTTTTGTCCATGCTAAAGGTATAGAATTAGACATGTGTGTGAGTGATTGGCAGTCTAGTTTTCTTTTAGTTTTTACCTGGGGCAGTACCCATCGGCCAGAATGCAGCCATCAAGCACCCCCTGGGTTGGAGTTTTGGCTCCATTCCTGGTTGCCACCAGGTGTTGCCATTCATATAGATGCTAAGTTTCACAAGCAACTCCGCATCAATTGACAGTGAATCTCCTCTGTATTTCAAGTGCAAACATATATCATAATCATCAAAAGAGCGAATGCCAATTTTGTTCCCTATCTTACAGTCATTTACTTGTGCGATGCATAAACATAAAATTGTATGCAAAAATGTGGCATAATTGTACACTAGTTAGGGTTTAGTTTTCCAGTACTCCCTCCATTCTTTTTTTTTTNNTCCATTCTTTTTTTTTTTTTTTGTCGCTAGGACAAACTTCCTAATGCAAATTTGTACTACTAACTAGCTAGTCTAACGACAACAAAAAAAGAATGAAAGGAGTATGTGTGAAGCTATTCACAAAAAGTTAGTATGAGAATGGATATTTTTGGCATGTAGTTCTCAGTGCTAGTAAATACCATCAATATCACTTCAGAAATAATTAGAATTCCTTTGAAAACAAGAGAAATGAAAATTCAGAGAGAATCTCCGAAGTCAGGACAGGATGCATGCTAAAAAGAGATGATAGTAAATGGAAATTATCGATACTGATAAACTTTCTATTAAACAGATACCACTAACTTCTCGAACTTCAGTAAAAGATATTGGTTGCATGGTAGCTATTTAATGTAGCTACAAGACAACAACCGTCTTAGAGATAAACTTCTCCATTGAATAGTTCTGAGAAGTAATAAATCGACACAACAGTAGCATTTAAATGAAGGAACAGACATGTCGTATGAGTACAAATTGGCTATTGAAAACATTATGCTGTACTATATGAATCTTACGCCAAATTGGCAAATTCCTGAAAATGTTGGCCATGTGTTCACTACAATCCATTCATCAAAATCCATACGCCTACCCAGAAACAGATCGAACGGTTATCCTTCTACCACAAAAGGAGAACCATTCAGGAAGCACCGTTTGACCGTAACAAGTAACGACAACAAGCCATTGTTTGACAGTAACAACAAATGACAACAAGCCTGTGCAACCGACATGCACTAAGCAACATCCGCAGAAGTAGAACAGATAGACCGTGAAGAATCGTGCCATATCCTTTGCGCCTAATGCTCCAAGTTCCAAGCACCCAAGCTGGAAGGTAGTTTCAGTAACATGATGCTTTGAACCGAATCAAGCGGCAAACCAGCAGCAGAATTCCAGTCATCTGAGTCTCCAATTAAACTGAATTTTCAGCAATCCAGGTGGCCCAGATTCATAAAACCAATCTCCTAAATTTGCTACAGGGAATTATCCATTCCTCTTTGATCGCTGCCTCAATCTATCAGTCAGCCGATTGAACCCGAATTTCACCAAAGCAAGGACGCGCGCGCGGACTCCGGCGAGGACGCACTACCTCAGCACCACAGGCAACCCGTCCAAAATGCGGGCCGGGGGAAGTCTAGGTGCAGGAGACGCAGAGTTCCGCGCGCACGGAGCGAGAGGCCGTTACTAGGAAGGAGCTCAGGGTCGGGCGGCGCTATTATTACCTCAACGGCGCTCCTGAGGACGACGTCATCCTCCGCGGTCCACCTCGCCGCGGCCGCGCCGGGCGTCATGCCGTGCCGCCTCCGACGGGCACGCGCGCCGGCGAGCGCCCCGAGACTGCTGCCGGGAAATAGGGCCGCGATGCTGGTGGGAGCGGCGACGCGGAGGAGGCGACAGCTCAGCACAGCTCCCAGAGGACGGAGCGGAGAAGAACGGCTTCTTTTCCAAGCAGGAGGGAAGAAATCCTGCAAGTAGTGTTGGCCACACGTCGTGCCGTCCCGGGATGGCTCACGGGCCTCGGGCGACGGCCCACGGCCCCGACACGAAAATAATTAATGTGCCGAGTCTGCTCTTAGCACGACAGCTCAATTAATTTGATGACCTAATTAATATAATTTAATATAAAATATGTAAGAGATGTAGGAATTGAACTCAAAATCTTCAAGAATTGAAGCCATAGCCTTACCAGTGCACCATTTAATGCTATTTGATTATATGTAAATTGAGTATATATTACTTGTTTATGCTTAAATTATAAGTCATTCTAGCTTTTTCAAGTTTTTTCAAATTATAAATCATTCTCACTTACCGAGACAACCTTTTCTTTTCCCAACACATCTCCGCTCGATCTCTGTCCTCCTCATTTACTCATTTTCAAAACATCTCACTATTTTCACTTTTGTTAATTCATGTGCCCAACTTTAAAACGATTTATAAAACAAGACAGTAAATCTATAATCGTGCCTGGCTGTGCCGTCCGCTGAACCGGGGTGCCGGCCCAAGCACGGCCCACGCTGCGTATCAGGCCAGCACGAGCCGATTAAGTTTGGGCCGTGCCATGCTTAGGCCGGGCTGATTTCACTGTGCCTTGGGCGGCCTAGCTGGCACCGCCCATTTCGCCAACGTGCAAAGGCTGACTCGGCCCAATAAATGTTGACACAGCAAATGTGGCCCAATAAACGCCACATGAATAGATCCCAACAGATGGTCCTCGTAGCAAGCCCCGCCGCAGGCATGCAGCAGATGTCACATGTCGGCTGTACTCAGCCCTAATTTGGAGTACAAGAGGAATTTCATATCGTACTCCTCTGTACTAAAATATAAGCATTTTTAGATTTAATTAAAGTTAATTTTTTATAACTTTGATCATTAATAATGTATTATTAATAATATTTTATTATTTAAAATTATATTTTTTTATTCATCATACAATAATATTTTATAAAAATATATTTTTATATTAGAAAATATGTAATTTTGTAGATATTAAAAGTAAAATTGAAAGAATTTGACTTTATTCAAATTTAAAAATACTTACTCCTTCAAGTCCCATAATTCTTGACATTTTGGAAAACACTTAGTCAAACCTTCGAAACGTAAATTACAAATAATTTTAAATTGGTTAAGTTTGAAAATGTGAAAATTATATGAATAGATTTGTCTCAAAACTCTTTTATAAAAGTATACATATGCCCTTTTTAAATAGAAGCTTATAGAAAAATAGAAGTCAAATTGCATTTTGAAGACCGTATGGTTTTTTAAAACGTCAAAGAATTATACAACTGGAGGGAGTATATTTTCAATAGAGTTAGTATTAATTATACAGAGATTTCGCATGGATCATTTCAATTTCCCAGGAATTGATGGGGTCCTCAGTCTCAGGCGTGCATAGCCCCCACGCATGCACTACGCAGACGCTGCAGTGCAGTCTTTGACGGATTAAATTACTCCTCCATCGAAAAAAGGCGCGAGATTTACCTTATTTAGCTTCGTGACCCGCACGCCCTGCCGGACTCGACAAAAGGTCGCCGTTCCGTACGACATGTGAACAGCGGAATATGCTTTCCCAGATCTGCTGCTGATACCACAGTACTACCAGTGTTACCGTCGATGCCGCTCCCTTTGAAATCAATCAAACACCAGATCAGGTTGATTTTGATAACCAATCGATAAAGAAGAGGCGCTTAAGCGTCGGGCACGGAAAGATTCTCCGTACAGTGGGCCAGCGCGAGCGTTTAATTTTTACCCACCCAGCCGGTCCACTTTGCCGACAGCCCCACTCGGTTCTGGCGTACTGGCCCCCTCTCTACCTTTGGGCATTTTCTCCCTGGGATCGGAAAGGCAATTTCCATCTCATTTGATCTCTGCTACGGTGGTCCCTTTGGCACCGTGTGCTCCGTACTCTAATTTTCATTGTTAAATTGTTGTCGTGGTTCACTTTTAACATCAATTTATTCAAAAAATTGAATCATATATATAGTAGTAGTATATATTTTTATAATTTGATTTATTTTTAAAAGTATTTGAATCACGAGTAATAATTTTATATGCATATTTACTACTAATTTTTTATATAAAATAAATAGTTAAAGATAATTTTTAAAGTTAACGATGAAAACAATTTAAAACTGAAAGTAAGCCGTATGCGCATATTGCCTTTGTTTCTTTTCATCAGCTCAACTATTTTTAAGTCACATTTTCCCCCCTATTTCATCTTTTTGCTCTCGATCAGTGGAGTGATCCGCCTCCACATGCACTAGCATGGGAAAGGCCCGTCCAGTGGGGCGGCCACAGATGTGGACCTGACCTCACATCGCCTCGCCTCTGCAATCTGCATTGGTGACACCGCAAAGCAGAGATCAAAGGCTGGCACCGTCGATCGATGACACTTTTGTCCACCACGCCCGTACCTGGTGGTTGGCCGGACGCATTTTCCACTCCTGCTAGGAAAAGAGAGGAGGAGGAATCGCCGGGTTCCGTGCCGTGCCGCGTCGTGCGCTTTCTCTCTCTTCCGTGCGGTTCCGTAGTCCCCGGCGTACGGAAAGGACCGGGCTAAGTGGCCAGCGCCGTACTGGCGCCTTTTCCTCCTCCGCATTCGATTGATGGGATGGGCAAGCAACGGTCGGTTTAGAACTTTGAATGGTGACGATAATCGACCGGCCGATTAGTCTACTAGTGAGTCCACTGGTGCGCGGAGTGTGAACGGTGGACTTGGGGGGCCGGTACTTTTGATTCACATGGATTATAAAATTCTGCTGGCATGTTGGAATAGGAGTACTACACCGTTGAGTACGATTGCATGTGACTGCGGCCAGGGGCAGAGTCATATTCATGTCTGTGGGTGCAGTTGAAAAAATAAAAAATTAGTGTTTTTAATTAATTATTTATTATATTCGTACCTCTACCATAAAATTATATTTGCCCCTTCCTCGAATTTTCTCTAACTCGTCACCGCAACCATGAGTACGAAGCACGTCTCTCTCTCTCTCTGCTTTCAGGCGGTTGGGAATTGTGGAGGCAGAGTGAAAGGCGCCGAAGACTCCACGGCTGTGTTGTTGATGAAAGCCTCTATGACTTTTTTCTGGTCCTTGCTAAAAAAAACTATTTGCTGGTCAGGCTTAGGTGCTGGTAGTGTGGATGTCGTTCCTCGCCTTGAATTTTAGGTACCGCACTTGAGCGGATGTCCACCGCGGAAGTATACGAGCGGGCAGGAAAATACGTCCTTTATTTTTCGCTCCGGTGCTGCAAATCGACGACAGCACGCAAGACGGCAAGAGGCCGGCGACCAGCCCACGACTTTTTCGCTTGAAGAACTAGCGGATCGATCACGTTGTCTTGCCTTCGATTTATCGTGCTCCGCGCGGGACATGCATTGCATGCACCACGGAAATGTACGGGGGGTCAAGAGCAAAACATAGAATTGAAACTTCTCCTGAAAGATAATGACGCTGCACTATCCCATTGGTTAATCAGTATCAGCTTCAATTCCGAGTGGTTGAGAACTGTGGAGAGACGGGTGCATGCCGGTGGTGCCAGCAGATCTCCATACTCAACGTACGGCTAGCTGTTGTTATCATACGTCGCGACATTCCGTAGGTCCGTTTGCGGTAGCTAGTGCTGGTCGGTGCTGCGCTTTGTCTTTGCGTTTGGTGGCCGGATCGATCGAATGGACGCGCACCGTGAAAATTTACGAGGTCAGGAAAATACGTAGGGTTTCTAGTACACTACTCCTATAGTATACTGCAGGAGTACGTACGAATTTGTACTAGTACATCAGTGAGTACTGTATGAATCTCATTGGATTGAGGCTCGTGATTCGCCACGTGCCGTGGCGAAAACTACTCGTCTGATCCGTACGTTTTGACCGCAAATTCACAATGCACACCGGCAAACGTACCCGTGCTCTGTCATGCTGACTTCGACGGTTCCATCGCACCACCGTCATCATCAATGCCGCGCATGTGGAAGCGGGAAATCTGGCACGGCATGTGTGGAAGACTACCCACCCCGTCTCTCTCGCCCGCACCCAATCAAAGTGATCAACGCTGCCATCTGCCCAGACCATTAACGTTGCAACCCAAGCGCGGCCGCCCTGCGCACATACGGCGCCCCAACTAATTGTCAGAACAAAGCTGCCGCGCATGTGTTGGGTTGGGTAGTACTGCAGAGGAGTGCTTGGGTGTGGAGCTCCGAACAATCGCATGTGCGCGCTGCACCTGCATTCCTGGTCCGGCGGAAGGTCCGACGACCGGGTTAATTTGCAGAACGGAAGGGATCAGCTCTCGTTCACACCAGTTTGTGTACTGTAGGCCCCGAAATCAACTCAAATTTTTGTGCGCCACGAGCATCACATCAGTTTGTGCGCGCCACGAACTCAACTCAAATCGATTTGTCGTTCGCGCCGGCCGTGCCAGCAGAGCCGAGACCCTTTCAACGCTACAGCTACACACACAATTCTCGGAGGAATTTTTCGCGTTGCTTTTGGCGTCGTCGCGAGACTGCTGTCTGCCTGTCTCGCAGCCAACCTAGCTCTACCTGCTGGTGACTGGGCGGAGCAGCAGCGACCTAGGTTAGGGAAGCTTCCGCGAACCGACCGACCGGCAGCGGGGACAAGTGGCTCCAACAGGACGGGGAGATCCGGAGCACTTCCGTGACAGCAACCAC
>BCLF01000030.1:1673001-1702068 GCA_001602275.1 Zoysia japonica | reverse complement strand
CGTTCCAACGTTCCGGTTCCCGGACTCGACCTTCTACGCGGACCAACCAACCAGGCAGAGCCGAACGGACGAACGGGCGGAACAACGTGACGCGGTCACTGACGGTGACGAGTCCGGAGCACACCGCCGCAGAAGATCTCGTGGGGCGCAGTGCGGGTGCCGGCCGTAGCTACGGAACCGTACCGCCACTTGTACCCGGCGCACCGTCCCACCGTGTCCCACCCCGACGCCCGCCAGGTCTGGATCCCCTGCGGCCGGGGAACAGCTGCCCTGCCCTGCCCTGCTCTCCTCTGCTGCAGCAGGTGCTCCGGTCCAGGCCCGGCCGGGCAAAAGCATTTTTTTTTTCCAGCTGGTGCTTTTCCGCTTCTTTCGTGTTATCCCTCGCCAATACGCCAAGTGCGTTTCATTAGCTCGTAGAAGAATACTGTAGTGCTACACTAATCAGAGGCCTGGTCAGCCGAATGAACCCCGTCCGTCCGGGTCAGGGCCGGGGGGCGTCCGTACAAACCGAGACCTTTTCCGCTAAACTATCACCAACTCCATCCGCCCGGCCGTTTCGTGCGTGGTGACAGCGCATCGGCACCTCCGCGTTGTTTAATTACTGAGCAAAAAAACCAGTGGTTAATTAAATTAATTAACCCTACCTGCTGATCCGTACCCGACGGCCTCGCCGTCCGTACAAACGCGCGAGGTGGGGGCAGCGCGGTGGGCTCGGTCGCGCCGGCCGGTGGTCCACATCGATCTCGCGTTTTTTTTTAAAAAAAAAAATCTGGTGTCCGGTGCTCCTGCTTAGCAGCGGTAACGGCACGGAGGCGAGCCAAAACCGTTGGTCTCTTGGATGCAGGATCGCACGCACCATCTGAATTCTGGGGGGCGTTTCTCGACTAGGAAAATGTGCGCGTCTCGGCACATGAGCGTGCAGGGGCTTTTCCGTTTGGTGGTTCGATGGATTGGTCAGGCTGATTGGTCAAGTGAGGCTCACTGATGCAGCCGTTTTACTTGCGTCCAACAGGTGTCATGGTGGTGCCTCTCGTTTTGAGACTCTCCCGAGCCTTCCCCGTGATGGCAGGTTACAGCTACTTGGTCCTCTATTCCCTACATTCACCAATTGATGGCTTTCTAGATGAACTAAGAATGAACTGGTGGGCACTATCTGAACGACAAGAGTACAAGAACCGAGGGAGTATATGTTATAAGTACTTCAGAACACAGATCGTCTTTATCTTTTTTTTAATAAACAATGTAAAACTTGTGGCCGGACCTGTATATCTTTAATTGATAGCTTCAGTTGACAATGACATTACAAAATGGACCACTTGTTGCTACTATTATCAGAGTGGATCGAACTGGTAGGAATTGATACAAAGCCACCGTGGTTTCTTTTCATAGCAGGAACTATGGCCTCTCTCGTGAAAATGAGTGGATCACCAAATTGAGTGTATTTTCAGTAGGAGTATTTGCAAGATGTACCTATATGGAAATATTTAGCATATGAGAACTCCACGGTGTGAATAAAGATTTTTGACATAGCTACAGCTTCGAAAATTATGTAAGTACGCGTTGGGATCAGTCTATACACCAATGTCACCAAAGTAGAATATTGTGTTTCAGCCATGTATTTAAAGTCTAATTGTAACTTCGCCATCGGTTTTCAGATTTGTGATTCAAACGTAAATTTTTAAAAGCCAACCTTAGTTGTACCACAAGTACGTTAAGTGATTCTAACGGTGCTAACTTTTGGTGTGAATACAAAATTAGCTTTTGTGATTATACCATCTTATAAATGTAGAACCATCAATGAAAAATCAATCAAAAAATTATGAACAAACTAGTTACCCATCATCTCTTGGTGTACACAACTTGTCAGTGAACTCTGCTAAACATCCCCTACCATGTATAAAGTATATGCACGGTAATGGTCATCTCGTCATCCCGCAGCCCTTCCACCGCATAGCCATGAATGCTCTCTTCACATATCCAACTCGTTCCAAAATAAATGTTGCTCCGACTGCTACAGCTATGTTTACCACACCAGGCTACCCCTTCATGCCAGTTGTGAGATACTCGTTCGGTCAAACTTCTAGTACTGTAGAGGAGTTGTTACAATGCGACACACAATTGATCTGACCCTTTCCATTACTCCACAGTCCATACACCAATGCTCCGTCATCGGTGTACGACTCACTGTGCCAGTGTCCATGTACAGCCTCAGATCTAAATACACATATTTTGTGTGCTATATTATTTAAAGAGAAAAATGATAAGAGTTGCAAAATAAAACGATAAAAGAAAAAAAAAGAAAGGAAAGCCTCTCACATATTGAACGATACACCACACACAAAAAAGGAAAGGTTAAGCCTAGGCTGGATTTTCATCCATTATCTAAAAAGAAAAAGGATGGGCTGGATATCAGGAGGCGGCCGCATAGAATGCCACAAGGATAGCGCCGCGCTGGATCGCGCACCGAACAGGCCGAGTATCTCGCACCCCGTTTCCTTCCTGCTATATAGAAGTAGGAGTAGGCGCGCCGTCGCGGGCCTGCTCTGCCGCATTGCCGTTCTCTCTGCTCGGGGGCCTCCGCCGAAGCGCTCTGCGAGAGGAACGGCCGCCTGGGCTTCCGCTTCGGCGACGGAGGGGAGGAGGCGAGGATGGCGGACAAGGCGGGCAACCTCGACGCCGTGCTCAAGGAGACTGTCGATCTTGTAAGCCCCTCGAAGAACTCGCCCCGTCTCGATTTGGTTCCAGGTCTCGTCGAGTTTCCAGGAGCGGATTCGCGCCGTCCGCGACGCTCTGCTTGGTTGTTGTTCTTGGCTCTGCGGTTCCCTTCGTTTGTTCGACTTTTTGGTGCGGTTTTCTGCATCCGGGGTTGGGTTTAGGCGCCGGGTGGCGTTGATGGACTAGTAGTGCTCGGCGGTTCGCCCCGTTCATCTTCTGTCCGCAGATTTCTGTGTCCGTCAAGGTTTCGCGCTCATCGATTCGGTCCGCCGCGGGCTCCGTGTTCCGCTGCGGCGGCGCTTGTGTTCTACGTTCATCTGTTAGGGGCGGTCGCCTTTCCTTCCTGTTCTGTTTTTCTGTTGTCGGCTCAGGTTTTTCCTTTTTTTTTTAGCAAGGCTCTGGTTTTTCCTGCCGCTGTAGATTGGTACGCCTCCCTCCAACTTTTCCATCCAATCCGCGCAGTCTTTTGCTCTCGTTCATGGAGCAGTGCGTCTCCTCTTCGCGGTCTGTCCTGAAACGTTGTACTAGGAATCTTGTTCTTCGTTCTCCCTGATCCCGGCGCGGTGCGGTCTGAAACTTGTGATGTAATGCGTTTCTTGTGCCTGCGCAGGAGAACATCCCACTCGAGGAAGTGTTCGACAACCTGCGATGCAGCCGCCAGGGCCTCTCCACCGCTCAGGCGGAGCAGCGCCTCGATCTCTTCGGGCCTAACAAGCTTGAAGAGAAGCAGGTACACGAATCCGCGCCCCTGCTTCACGTGTTCCTGTTTCATGCTTCAGAGAGGTGTTTAACATGATGGATGGATTCTTTTGTGTGAGCAGGAGAGTAAATTTCTCAAATTCCTGGGGTTCATGTGGAACCCGTTGTCATGGGTCATGGAGGCTGCAGCCATCATGGCCATCGCCCTAGCCAATGGAGGAGTAAGTTTGTTGACTTCCGTAGCGTGCGAGGAGCAGTGGGGACTTTGGATTCAGATGTATTGATGTGCTTCTGTTGTTTTGTTTTTCAGGGGAAACCACCGGACTGGCAAGATTTCGTGGGGATCATCACGCTGCTGATCATCAACTCAACCATCAGCTTTATTGAGGAGAACAATGCTGGCAATGCCGCGGCCGCTCTCATGGCTCGCCTTGCGCCCAAGGCGAAGGTATAAATGGGATCTTGTTTGTTCTGTGACTGGTGCGCTGTTTCCAGCTCTGAAAAGTACTGTTTTTTTATTGTTGTGATGAAGGTTCTCAGAGATGGCCGGTGGAGCGAGGTAGAATCAGCTATCCTTGTGCCTGGAGATATCATCAGTGTAAAGCTTGGGGACATCATCCCGGCCGATGCTCGTCTCCTTGAGGGTGATCCTCTCAAGATTGATCAGGTTATTCCAAATTGCATTTTGCCCTTTTATGCTGATATATTTGATTTGAAAAGCTCAAACTTATGAATTCTGACCTTCGGAGGTGTTCTTGTGCAGTCAGCACTCACTGGTGAGTCTCTGCCAGTGACCAAAGGCCCTGGTGATGGAGTGTACTCTGGCTCCACATGCAAACAGGGTGAAATCGAGGCTGTTGTCATCGCCACTGGTGTGCACACATTCTTTGGCAAGGCAGCACATCTCGTCGATTCAACAAACCAAGTGGGCCATTTCCAGAAGGCAAGCTTCTAGTCTTTGTTTAAGTTACTTGCTTTGTTGATTCATTATCCTTTGACAATGATTAGAATATGATGTCTGCTGTCCAGGTTTTGACCGCTATTGGGAATTTCTGTATTGTTTCAATTGCTTTGGGAATGGCTGTGGAGATTATTGTCATGTACCCTATCCAACACAGGGCATACCGACCAGGAATTGACAATCTTTTGGTGCTCTTAATTGGAGGAATTCCAATTGCCATGCCCACTGTCCTTTCTGTGACTATGGCAATCGGAGCGCACCGCTTGGCTCAACAGGTATCCATACGCACGACCAGTAGAAGATTGATGTTTATTTCTTATGTGAGTTGGATGTTAAAGTACCGCATATTGTTGTAGGGAGCAATCACAAAGAGGATGACTGCAATTGAGGAAATGGCTGGTATGGATGTTCTTTGTAGTGACAAGACTGGGACATTAACCTTGAACAAGTTGACTGTGGACAAGAATCTTATAGAGGTAAGCTTTCTATATTTCAAGTTCATTAACCTTGCTGCCTACACAACATGTCCATTGCATTTAAAGTGAATGTTAATTGGATTAGGTTTTCCAAAGGGGTGTTGATCAGGACACTGTAATATTAATGGCTGCCAGAGCTTCACGTACGGAAAATCAGGATGCCATAGATGCCACAATAGTTGGCATGCTTGCAGATCCAAAAGAGGTATATCAGATTACTTGCTGTTTATTTTTTTGATATAATGTTTCTATCCTTTATTCAATTTCTTACATTGATTGTTTGAAAAAAGGCTCGGGCCGGTATTCAAGAGGTCCACTTTCTGCCATTTAATCCAACTGACAAAAGAACTGCTTTAACCTACCTCGACCCTGAGGGTAAAATGCATCGTGTTAGCAAGGGTGCACCAGAGCAGGTACTAATTGATTCGGTACATATCAGGATCTCCTTTTGTTTTGTGACTGTAATTTTGCTTATATGGAATTTCAACAGATCCTTAATCTTGCACACAACAAATCTGATATTGAGAGGAGGGTTAGAGCTATAATTGACAAATTCGCTGAGCGTGGACTGCGATCCCTTGGTGTGGCTTACCAGGTTTGAGATCTGATGACCTTGCAAAATATATATTTGCACACTAACTTCATCTTTTTCTTTATACTTGACTAACTATTCACATATAGGAAGTGCCGGACCGGAGGAAAGAAAGTAGTGGAGGACCATGGCAGTTCGTCGGACTCTTGCCTCTTTTTGACCCCCCTCGGCATGATAGTGCAGAAACGATCAGCAGGGCACTGAACCTCGGTGTGAATGTCAAGATGATTACTGGTAGGCATATTATTGCTCTCCACCTTCATTCTATTAATTCTTCTAAACTAAATGTAGGGTTATGTAATTTGCAGATTGAACTAGTGTCATGCAGAGTTATGTCAAATTTTTTGCATCATTTTTATAATCTGTAGTTCTTTCAATTTGGTTAGAAAATATCAAGTATAAATCATTTAGAGAACGTTATACTAAATTGGATGATACATAACAATTAGAGTGATATATATGGATGCTAAGGTTAGCAACTTTCTCCTAATGCTTCCAGGCGATCAACTTGCTATTGGGAAGGAGACAGCACGTCGTTTAGGAATGGGTACCAATATGTACCCGTCATCTGCTTTACTCGGACAGGATAAGGATGAGTCAATAGCTGCTTTGCCAATTGATGAATTGATTGAGAAGGCTGATGGCTTTGCTGGTGTCTTCCCAGGTGAAGTTTTGTAAACATTTTCTTTTAGAGTACTTTTGTTTCAAATGAAGCAGTAATCATCTGCAAGACTACAACTCATGTTTAATTTTCACCTAACAGAGCACAAGTATGAGATTGTGAAACGCTTGCAAGCACGAAAGCACATTTGTGGTATGACTGGGGATGGTGTAAATGATGCTCCAGCTTTGAAAAAGGCTGATATTGGCATTGCAGTGGATGACTCGACTGATGCTGCTCGTAGTGCTTCAGACATTGTCTTAACTGAACCAGGCCTTAGTGTAATTATTAGTGCTGTGCTTACTAGTCGAGCAATTTTCCAACGGATGAAGAATTACACCGTAAGTTATTTCTGTAGCTCCTTTTCAGATTTGAGATATTCATTTTGTCAAGCATTCTCTAAATTCATTTATGCTTGCAGATATATGCTGTATCGATTACCATCCGTATTGTGGTATGTGTTTGTTCCTTTCATGTTCTACTGTTTAAAAACATATGTACTGTCTGTTTGACTCCTTGGACAAATAATTCACTTTACACAATCTGCGTTAACAGCTTGGTTTTATGCTTCTGGCTTTGATTTGGAAGTTCGACTTCCCTCCATTTATGGTCCTGATCATCGCTATCCTCAACGATGGTAAACCTCTTTCCAGCTAGCTCATGATTGGAGTAAAATCTAAAGTTGATCAGTCTATTTTTTTCATCAATTTCACAAATGCTTCAAGTATCTTCTACCTTTCCACTTGAATAGGTACAATTATGACTATTTCTAAGGACAGAGTAAAACCATCACCACAACCTGATAGTTGGAAGCTAGCTGAGATTTTTGCAACTGGTATTGTTCTTGGAGGCTATTTAGCTATGATGACTGTCATTTTCTTTTGGGCAGCATACAAAACTGACTTCTTCCCGGTATGGACTTGTAACTTTTTTACCATACTCTCATTTTTTCAGTAATTTGTGTCGTAGGTGTCGACATTTTCTGATTCTTGGCATAATTTATTATGATGCAGCGAGTGTTCCATGTTGAAAGTCTACAGAGTACTGCCCAGGATGATTTTCAGAAACTTGCCTCTGCTGTCTATCTTCAAGTCAGCACAATTAGTCAGGCCCTTATCTTTGTGACACGGTCTCGAAGCTGGTCTTTTGTGGAGCGTCCTGGGTTCTTGCTGGTTTTTGCTTTCTTTGTGGCACAGCTGGTAAGCGATCTTGGTTGAGTTCATTGTCTTTTTATCTTGCATTGTGAGCTGCTATATTGCATTTTATCTTGTGCCTTGCTCACATTGTTTTGTCGTCTTGCTTACAGATTGCTACTATTATTGCTGTATATGCGAACTGGACATTTGCTGCTATCAAGGGCATTGGATGGGGCTGGGCTGGTGTCATTTGGCTTTACAACATTGTGTTTTATTTCCCACTAGATATCATCAAGTTCCTCATTCGCTATGCGCTGAGTGGGAGAGCGTGGGATCTGGTCACTGAGAACAGGGTATATATGGACACTCTTTGACACCTCCTTGATCCTAACCTCTCACTGCCTGTGTAATCATCTTTGTTTGATGTGGGCCATGCAGATCGCGTTCACAAGGAAGAAGGATTTCGGCAAAGAGGAAAGGGAGCTCAAGTGGGCACATGCCCAGAGGACACTCCATGGCCTTCAGGCACCAGAGGCATCCATCTTTGAAAACAAGACCACCTTCAGCGAACTGAATCAGCTTGCAGACGAGGCCCGCAGGAGAGCCGAGATGGCGAGGTAACCACAACGCAAGCACTTTCCATGATCCCAGTGGTAGTTCCTACAGCATTTTAACTGAACGCATATCTGAAATATATGCAGGTTGAGGGAACTCAACACCCTGAAAGGAAAGATGGAGTCGGTGGTGAAGCAGAAGGGTCTGGACATAGAGACCATCCAGCAATCTTACACCGTCTGATTGATTATATAGATGCATTTTGTTTCTTGCTATAGTATGTACTACTAGGTAGCAATAAGGAACCCATGATCGAGGGGATATAATATGTTTTATGACATCGTTCGGTGCGGTGGTTCTCGCCATAGATTGTACATGAACTACCCCCGGCAGATTGACCGCATTGAGATATACTCCGAGCCCGACTTGCTAGATGATGACTAACTGTTATATTTATAGTAAAGTTTTTGCTTTATTGTACTAGTACTGTGCTATCTAGTTCTGGTTACCTGCAATGGAATCTTATTGCTGTGGACTCTGGCCTGGGTTCTTGAATCTGGGCGACTGGTTCCATAGAAATGGCCGGCCATGTGCACTGTCACTAGACACAATCAATGGCCTCACATGACTGATCAACGGTGGAGTAGCCTGAAAGATCATGTTGCGATGCTGCATTGGCATGTGGGGTGTGGTGTTCTTGGGACCTGATGGCAACGTGTCCAGTGATCCACGTGGTGCGGAGTGTGGCTCCACGTGGGTATCCGGTATCCGGGGTAACGGCCAGAAAATCCGTGATGCAACAGTTGGGATGGGATCTCGGAACGGATACGGCACTGCATCTTGTCACGTTCCAGAGATATGCAGAGAAGCAGATCGCGTGTTGCATGGATCGCGGTCTGGTGGTCGAGGAGGTTTTGCCGGCTCGGCGAGAACTATAGAAGGCAGGCCCACGAGGCAGCCTAGTTCGGCCCGAGTCCGCTTCCTCGGTGGCCCGTGCGCAGCCCAGCGGAATCATGGTCATAAGACTTTCCCACGGCGCGCGCGCGCGCGCTGCTGCCGTCCACACAAACCCGGCGCCACCATATCCGCTCCCGCGCCATCCGAGAAGAACCCCAGCAAACCCCCCCTGGCGCCCGGCGCCGCCACGCGCGCCTTCCCTCCGACCACGCCATGTCCCCGCTCGCCGCGTCCACCTCCACCGCCCCGCCGCGGGGGACCGACACGTCCACCGCCACCGCGCGCTCCTCCGTCCTCCTCCTCCGCTCGCTGGCCCGCTCGCGCCGCGCTGAGCTCTCCCACCGCGCGCTGCTCTTCTTCCGCTCGCTGCACGCGGGGCCCGACCCGGCGCCGCTGCAATACTCCCTCCCCGCCGCGCTCTCCGCGGCGTCGTTCCTCGTGGCGCTGCCGGAGGGCCGCCAGCTGCACGCGCTCGCGGCCAAGGCCGGCCTCGCGCCCGCGCACACCGTCGTCGCCAACTCGCTCGTCCACCTCTACGCGTCCTGCGGGCTCCCCGCGGACGCGCTCGCGCTCTTCCGCCGCGTGCCGGACAAGTCCCTCGTGTCGTGGAACGCGGCCGTCGACGCGCTCGCGGGGAACGGGGACCACCTCGGCGCGCTCGACCTGTTCCGGGAGATGCAGCGCCGGACGGCGCTGGCCCCGGACGGGTACACCGTGCAGAGCGTGCTCGGCGCCTGCGCCGGCGCCGGCGCGCTCTCGCTCGGAATCTACGCGCACGCCTTGCTGCTCCGAGAGCTCGGCGGCGGCGAAGGTGAAGGCGACGCCGCCGCCGTGTCCCGCGACGTGCTGATCAACAACTCGCTCGTTGACCTCTACGGCAAGTGCGGCGCGGTGGAGCTCGCGCGCCAGGTGTTCGACCGGATGCCCGCGCGGGACCTCGCGTCCTGGAACGCTATGATCCTCGCGCTCGCCAACCACGGCCGCGTCCGCGAGTCGCTGGAGCTGTTCGAGCGGATGACGCAGAGGGAGAAAATCACGCCCAACGCCATCACGTTCGTTTCTGTGCTGAGCGCGTGCAACCACGGCGGACTAGTCCACGAAGGCCGGAAGCACTTCACTGCCATGACAAGCGAGTACGGGATCAGGCCACGGATCGAGCACTACGGGTGCATGGTTGACATCCTTGCACGAGCAGGGTTCATAGAGGAGGCGCTCGACGTCGTGGCTGGGATGAATTGCCGACCAGATTCGATCATCTGGAGGAGCCTGTTGGATGCGTGCTGCAAGAAGAACGCTGGCTTGGAGCTCAGTGAGGCCATGGCCAAGCTGGCACTTGACGTACCCGACGACGCTGTCAGCGGTGTCTACGTGCTTCTCTCCCGGGTCTACGCATCCGCGCAGCGGTGGAACGATGTCGGCATGATCCGACAGTTGATGAACGACGAGGGTTTGAAGAAGGAGCCGGGGTTCAGCTCAATCGAAACGGACGGATCGGTGCACCAGTTCGTCGCCGGAGACACATCGCACCCTCAGTCAGAAGAGATATACGAGAAGCTGGATGAGATCCAGCAGAGGCTGACTTCTGCCGGGTACAAGCCGGACTTGTCGGAGGCCCCTATGGTCGCCGGCATCGACCACACCAAGGGTGCCGCCCTGCGTCTGCACAGCGAACGGCTAGCCATATCGTTTGGCCTGCTCAATGCGACACCTGGGGCGCCCATTCGGATCCTGAAGAACCTCAGAGTGTGCAAAGACTGCCACACCATCAGCAAGCTCATTTCGAAGCTGTATGACGTGGAAATCATCGTGAGGGATCGGATTAGGTTTCATCACTTCAAGGATGGGTCCTGTTCTTGCAAAGATTACTGGTGATCCCTGATTCTGGATCTGTGGTGTATAGATAGAGATTCTGCTGCTGATGTACTTCTTGGGCCCGCCCGCGGCTGGTCGCCGACGCGCCCTACAACACGCCGCGGCAGTTACTCCAGCTTGGCCGAGCTCGTCGAGACGTCGACATGCTGCGGGGCCAGGCGGCGGCGCGACGACGGGTTCCTGACGCCATGCGAGGCCCGCCAGATTCTCTGCCCCAGTGCGGGGTGTCCCTAACGGAAGAGATACTGAAACGACAACACAACTGATGCAGACTCAGGTAATCCGATCCAACGGGCAGTGTCCATGGAGTCAAGTTCTCCTTTTGCAGTTTGGAGAATGTACGCAAAATTCGTTTATAAATTTCTGACGGCATGCATACTATTTGGTTCTACTAATTAAATCATGGGGATTTTTATTGTTATGCGTAATTTCAGACGTCTTCAAATGCGAGAGAAATAGTAAATAGCAGGACAAATTCAAATTCTCGGATTCATCATTGTGTGACTTGTGTCGTCTGGCGCCGGCATCGTGACGTCCACCGTGTACACCACCACCGGGCTTCTCACGACGTGGTGTCCGTCGGACCACACGACGGCTACCGAGACGACCTCGTCCGCCGCCGGCGCCACTCCGGACACCAACACGGTGTACGATGCTGTCCGGTTCTGCGCGCTGAACTCCATCCTTTCCGGCGCGACAGTAACCTCCATGCCGAGGGAGCCAGAGACGCCGATGATCTCCACGTTGTAAATGTCGCCGGATGCTCCGACGTTGGTGACGGTCCGAGCGAAGCTCACATTGAAGCTCTTCCCCGGCGCGACGTGGGCCGCCATGGTCGGGTAGTTGAGGTCGCCGCCACCGCCGCCGCCGCCGGAGCCAGCCGCGCACGACGTGGCGTTGGAGCCGGTGACGAGCGCGAGCTGCGTGGCGTTGTACCCCTGCGCGCAGAGCAAAGCAACGTAGTCGCCCTCCGACGCGTCGTACACGAGCCCCGGGTCACGGGCCTTGGTCGGGTTGAGCTGCCCGGCTCCATAATTGAGCTCGGTGTAGCCGGCGTTGTCGGACGTGCTCATCGGAGTTGCTGCATCAAGCAATTGGAATTCCGCATTACCGGCAAATTATTCTTGGAAAACTGCATCGGAGTTGCGGTACATACCGGTGGTGATGAGAGCTGACATGACCATCGCCGGCGACCAGTCGCGGTGGAAGGACTTGACGTACGCCGCGGCGCCAGTCGCGTGCGGGCACGACATGGACGTGCCGGACTCGATGTTGTACAGGTCCTTCCTCTTGTCGTTGCGAGGCTCGCCGACCGGCGGCGACATGGGCGACCACGAGGCTAGGATGTCGACCCCCGGCGCCGATATGTCCGGCTGCAGTTTTCCGACACCACACACGATCGAACCAGAAAAATCATGTCAAAATTACCAAGATCGATCTTAGTGCATGCAGAAACTTGCGAGATCGATCAAATTGACACCTTGAGAATCCCGGGAGTGATCACGTTCGGCCCCGGAGAAGAGAACACGTTCGGCCCCGGAGAAGAGAACGAGGCGGCGACCGGAGCTCGCGGATCCACCGCCGACTCCGTGATGGCTATGGTCCCGACTGGGTTACTGAAGATCAAACCACGCAATCCCAGACAGTTCAGCTGAGCGTCGCCTTGCACGACGTTCCAAACACATGCAGGGTCAGTGACCTCACCTGGTGCTTTTGACATAGGCCACTATTTCGTCTAGCTGGCTCTGGTTCATCTGGACGGCAGGGAGCGGCACGGCGTAGGCGACGTCGAGGCCGTTGCCGGCCATGACGGCGCCCGCTGCGCCGGCCAGGAGCGGACCTGCGCTGTCGGTCGGGAGGGTACTGTTCTGGGGCGGGCACACGACGATCGTCCCGTTGTATGAGCCTCCCGCCATCTCGTCGATGTCGCACGAACTGTAACGCACAATTGGCGCAATATGGTGGTTAATTGAGACATAGTAGTAAGAAATTATATGTTTTCAATACGTTGAAATTTGAAAGCTATAAAATAAAAATTATTTATTCTTATGCACTATCTTCCTCAGATTACCTGCCGTTTGGTAAGACAAGTGTCGCGTTCTGTACCACTGGGAAGGTGTTAATGGAGGTTCCCTGTGTGAAGTAGCATAACGTGTTAACTGATACTTCCTCTGTAAAAAAAAAGTAGCATTTGAAGTTCTACTTAAATACATTATATTTCTTTTAATTTTAAAATATTGACCCCTTAACTTTTAGCATTAACTTTGGCTTTCGTCCTATTAAAAAATTTGCTCAGATTGTGTAAAATTATTGATCGTGTTTAAAATACCGCTATAATAAATAAAAGTATTATAAAATATATTATATTTATAAAAAATAATAATATGAATGATCAACAATGTCAATATTTTAAAACTGAATGAAATAATTAGCAATTTTCCACCATTAATATGCCATTCTGATATCAGACAGTGAAAGTATGGGTTGAATTACCGGATTTCAAGCAGGCAAAGAAAATATCATACTCCCTTTGTCTCAGAAAGAATGCATTTTTAGGTTTGATCAAATCTATTACCTTTTACTAATGATTTCTATAAATTTAATAATATAAGACTTATATTTTTTAATTCACTGTTACAAATATTTTTAAAATATATAATTTATTTGTTAAATTCACTAAATTTATAACACCTTTGTTCAAAGCCAGATATGCCCAACCCAGAAATATATTCTTTCTGTGACAGACGTAGTATTTGAGAACTACCACAATGGTTCTGCCGTTTCCAAGTTCGATCTTGTCGATGAGCCGGCGATCAGTGCTGCTCGCGGCGACGGAAAGCATCCATGGCGCCACGTTACAGACGCGGCCCCTCAGTCTTGCTGCGTTCCCAGCGCCGGCGGACGTGACCACGCCGCGCCTCATGGCGTGGAACGACCCGATGGCCGCCGCGTCCGTGAAGTAGGGCATCGGGACGAGGCCCCCGATGGAGAAGGAGATGACGTCGACGCCGTCGGCCACGGAGTCGTCGAACGCCGCGAGGACGTCCTCGTCCTGGCAGTGCCCGCGCCAGCACACCTTGTACACGGCGAGCCTCGCGCCCGGCACCGCGCCGCGCGCCGTGCCCGCGGCCAGCACCCCGTTGAAGCTGACGTTGCCGACCGCCCGCCCGGCCACGGTGGACGCCGTGTGGCTGCCGTGCCCGCTCTCGTCCACCGCCGACACGCCGGCCTCCGTTCCGAGCTTGTACGCGCGGGCGCCGATGATTTTGCTGCAGTTCCAGCGCGCGCGCTACGTCATAATTACTCATGTTCATAGCTAGGCTGCTATATATTGCGCTGCGTTGTGTAGCGCGCGAAGGGAAGAACGTACTTGTTGCAGGTGAAGTTGTGGCAGGCGCCCTTCCACCTGCTCGGCGGCGGGCCAAGGCCGTCGTCGGAGAAGGACGGCGAGTCGGGCCACACGCCGGAGTCGAGCATGCCGACGATGATCTCCCCCTCCAACGGCAGCGCCTCCTGAGGCGTTTGAGGGAGGCCGAGGAAGTCCCATGACCTCGTGGTCAGAAGCTCACGCGTCCTGCTCGGAAAGACCGATACGATGCCGTCCATGCCTGACGGATTCATTTCACTCAAAGATTCATTCAACAGCTGAGCTCTTTCTTGTGCTTACAACATATCTTTGATTCATTTTTTTTTTGCGAAAACAAATTTTGATTCAAAAAGAAGAAAATTATTTTGAAACTAAAAACTCAGCTAAAAGTGTTCTTGGAACATACCTGAGAGCCTTCTTGCCTCTTGGTCAGTCAGCCTGGCTGCAAAGCCATTGAAGCTTCTCTTGTAGCTTCGCACGATCCTCTCTGAGGCAGTGCTGCAATTCAGGGCAAAACACGTAGTCTCTCTAAGCAAAGAAGAATGCCATGTGCAGTTGTGCACTGACGGAGGGAGAAAGAGGCGAGAGACCTGTTGTCGTCGAGGACCTCGTCGAGCACGTCGTGATGAGCAGCTTCTACAGCAGATAAACCTGCTTCAGACTCTGACGGTGACTGACCGGCATCAGCATCAGGCAGGTGCCCCATGTAAACGATATATACCTGTGTATAGTTCACGAACAAACTATATCATGCAAGCAAGAAATGGCCGCTACTAATCAATCTCATGGGTCACCGTCTAGATCATGTAGAACCTGACCTGTCGTCCATGGTCAAAAGCATTGGAGCTTGAAGTGAAGAGGGAAAGGAGGAGGAGGAGGAGGAGGACTTCTCCGAGACAACGCATTGTTCTGTCGACGGCCATTCAGCTGATGAACTGCGTGCTAACGAAAGTCTCCGAGGATCTTTAGCATATATCGATGGATTATTGCAGATATATAATGGCGATGTATAAAGTATAAGACAGCTTGCGACGCCGCGTAATCTTGGACGTATATAAGACAACAAAGCTGGATATTCAGAAAAGGTCTGGCGATACCGCATCGCTTGCTCCGTAACCTTGCGTTTTTTCCACCGATAATGCAGACGTGCGGTGGACAGAGCCAAGAGGGTAGAAAATACCTCTCTCCAGCCTAAGTTTTTGACTATGTTTACGGCGTCAGTGCTGAAGCATGCCGGCCCCTGGTGAAGTTCCTGCTCCCTCCGTTACAGAGTAATTGTTGTTTTCGAATTTTAAGGCTCTTTTAGAACGCAAGTTTTTCGTAGGAATTATATATAAATTTTACAGAAATCAGTTTAATCTAATAGAAAAAATACAGAAAAATAGAAATAAAATCCTCCATTCCAAAAATGACCTTAGAGATTAACATTTGACAACTGATCTTAGTTAAAAAAAATTCATGCAAATATAAAAGCAACCAATGCATATTTAAAGTATTTCTAGTAAAATAATGTATAATAAAATAAATAATATTTTTATAAGAGTTCTAGATCAACTTCTTTTCTTACACCTCCTGAGAGGTGAATCACCGAAGCGATCTAAGTCGTTAAATTTTAGAGGAAAAAAAGATAAAATAAAAAATATATTACCATTTTGATTTTCAAATATCTTTTTCCATAATAATACATGCAACTTTCCAAACATATCAAATATGTTTATTTTCAAAAATGAAGGATTTAGTTTTCTTAACTGTCGCATCCATCGAATTCCATAACTTATTGATTTCCTTCCAATCTAAATACTATAATAGAGTAAATTTTACAAAACTACAACTAGTTTGTCAAAACTATCATAAAACTACAGTTTTAACACATAGTTTCACAAAACTACAGATTTAATGCATCCATGTATCACAAAAATACAGATTTAAGAAAGTGTATCACAAAATTAAATATTTCGTGAGACATATATCACAAAACTACATATTTTGTCTTCTTAAATTTGTAGTTTTGTGAAACAGCACTAACAAAATATGTAGTTTTATGATACATAGATGCACTAAATCTGTAGTTTTGTGAAGTACTTTCTTAAATCTTTAGTTTTGTGATAATTTTACTAAATTAGCTGTAGTTTTGTGAAATTGTAAGGATCAAGTACACTGAGAAGGGAGGGTTAAATCGGTAGACTTATAGCATTAATTTAACTACGAACTAAAACTATAAGACTTGATTGCAACGAAAAAAAATCTAAACAATTCTAGTAGGCCAAGACCCTTAACAATGCTATTAATAAGAAAATAACAGCAAGCAAGCACTAGCACGATAGCCACCAAAAAGAATAAAAAAACAACCTATCACACTACTCAAACAATAAGTAAATATGGTAAGTAAAGAGAGTGAGATAGAGAGTGCCCTCAGTGATTTTTTTAGCCCTCGGAAGGTAGGCGCCTTTCTCTAATCCTCGTTGGACTACTCTCATCGGAGTCTTGATCCCTCCTGTCGTTCTCAAAACGATGCTTACAAAGGTACGCTTCACTCCTAGAGTGAAGTCACCAGCGGCCTAGCTGTCGCACATAATACCCGAGCGTCAGAGCAAGCCTCCAAGGCTCGGACGCTCCCTCTTGCTGTCTCTTTCGAGTGGGGGACTCGGAACCGCGTACAAACTTAGCGATATCTTACACAATCTCTTCGGAAGCTCGATCACTGACTCTTAGCCGGTCTAGGCTGCCACACCAAGAGTAATAGGTAAATGTCACTTCTCTCAAGCCCTACAAGCTTTAGAAGTGTATGAATGCTCCCTATTACTTTTCTACTAGCACCAAAGATCTCCAATCTTGCAAAGTGCTCACTTGGTTTGTCCTTTGGTCTCTCACAACTTGGCTTTAACAATTTTGATCAAAGACACTAAAAAACGTTCCGCTCCATGGTTTAAATATGTTTCAAGCCCAGAAATAACCGTTAGAACGTGATGTCATAAAGCTGACTGCTTTATGCAATTATCGGACTGTCCGGTGACAGGACCACCGGACTGTTTGATGACCCGTCTTTCTCCTCGGCCAGGGAAACACCCTCTCTGGAATTCATTCCATAGGACACCGGACTGTCCGGTGACTTTCACTTTTAGATCCCCAGAGACACCTTCTCTGAACTTCAGCTTCTGGCTCATCAGACTGTCATGTCATTGCACCGACGTACTGTCCGCTGATTAATCCTCCTCGACTCCAGAGAGCACCTCTCTCTGGACTGGCTCTTCCAGGGCACACCGGACTGTCCGGTGACCTCACCGGACTGTATGGTGACTGAATCTTCAGCTGGTTCTTAAGCTTAGATCTTTGACTTCGCTTACTCTGTCATCTTAAGTGCCCTCTAAGAATTTAAGGAGCATTCATACCCTCTAACATTTGTATAACAGGAAACAAATGACCTTACCCTCTCTTAATAGTACCGGCGTTTCAATGGACTCTCTAGCTAGTCTTTAGCCCTGGTCCTTCAATGCCCAGCAACTCCACTTGTAGGGTTCGTTCTTGTCATCCACCGAGAAAGCACACCATGTTGAAGTAGAATTAGTGGGGTGGTACCTGTAACACAACCGTTGCCTATAGTTGTTTATTCAATCACCAAAATCCATTTATACCTTTTAAGAGACTTCAAATGTCATGAAGCTAACAATCTCTCATTTTTTGGTGATTGATGACAATCATAGTACTCACAAACAGTTCAAACGAGATGAAAGAAGATAGATAATAAAACGCATCTTGAAAGCATACTTACCCCCTTACCGTGATGACGACTCAGAAAAATTTTGCTAAAGTTCTCCCCCTTTGACATGGGTAGGAAGCGTCGCTTTCCTCCAATTTTCCCTCTGTTTGGTAGCTCTCTCTCCCCCTTTGTTATCTAATCATCCAAAAAGATGGCATCGAGGATTCACGTACTCACAAAAGCCCTTACTACCCATCCACGGCTCCCCTAGACAGCTAGCCACTCAAAAGGCGATACACCACAAGTCTCTCACCCAAGCTCCTATAAGAATAACTAATCCTGCGCGGCTGAAGAGCTGGGTGCAGTGATGGTCGGTGGCTGCTCCTCTAAAGCTGGCTCGGTTGCTCGTGCTGACACATCTCCTCCAGACTGCTCAGAATCATCAAAGATACTCAAACCGGAGGAAGACGTCAAGGAAGGCTCCTTGCCATCAACTAAAGCTGGCTGATCTGAGCTGACAAGGGCCTGAGCTGCCTCCTCTGCTGAATATCCGACCTCGACTAAGATAGTTGCATCTGAAGCTCTGGGCTGCTCAGCTGTAGTGGAAGGATCTGGCAGTGAAGACTCAGGCGGTGGCTCAACTGTCACTGACTTGACAGCGGTAGACTCAAAAGATAGAATTATGGGCGGCAACGGAGAACTACCAACTGTCGTCCCTGACTCTAATGCTGGAATTGAAACTCTAGGCTCAGCTGATGCAAACAGTGCCGACATTGAGTACGAGGAAACTGGGGAGAACTGAGATGAGGTAACAGATACACTAACTACACCAGTAGTCGTATAAGTGATGGCTGCCTCAAATGGTACGAACGGTGAAAGCGAGGCTGAGAGCAGAGTCATGAAAGTTGGCTGCTGCTATTGCTGACTCTGAAGATCTGTTATGAAGGTTGGAACTGATGAATAATGCAGCTGAGGAGCTGTCGACTAAAGCTGTAATGGCAAGGGATTCGATAGAGTAGTCGTCGGGAAAGCAGTCAATTGTGGCATACCGGTCCCTTAGAGATATGATGCAATAGCTCTAAACCCGGCAAACATATAAGATATGGCCGCTGCATCTCTAACTGTGTGTGCTGTGACCTCTCATAGAACTCTCTGTCCTGCCGTCTCCTCTCCTTAGCAAGCTCTCTCTCCATCTGAAGCCACTCCTCAAACTGGAGGCGCTCAAGTCGGATCCTCTCCTCGAACTCGGCCCTCTCGGCGAATGAGCTCAGCCTGCTCGTCTTGAGATCTCCTCTGCTCCTCTTGCTCTGCTTTAATAGCGTCCAACCTGACAGCAAGAGCAGGGTCAAGTGTAGCACGAGAGGTCGAAGTCTCGGCCTGATCTGTAGCCTCAGTGCTCCCAGCTCCCAGCTGTGCTCCCTCTGGAGCCTCAGTCTCAACATCCTTCGAGGCTGTGGTCTCCTCTCCTCCAGAGGTGCTCTGAGAAACTGATACGCAAAGAACCCTGGAGTCGGATGACTCAGCTGGACTGAAAAAGGTGGTGACCTCTGGCAAAGCTGAATACTCCTACTTAGTCATAACTCTGGCTCTCCTCAGTAAGGGGCAAAAGGTAACTATCGAGCGCCTACCTCCTCATATATTACATCCTCTATCTGTGCTAGCAGCAAATCAGTCAAATCAAAAATCTCATGCCTTAGCAAGTAGCAGAGCAACCACTGATGTAGAATAATAATGCTCTCTCTATAGCTAGCTCTCGGGGCTATCGTCCTGCCCAACAACCCTTTTAAGACTTGTGCCTCGTGTGTCAACCTCAGAGGGTGCCTAAAGTAATACTCCCCATGTGATGGCGGGTACGCAATACTTAGTCTCTCATCGCTCGGCTCCATCCCTCCAAATGGGCAATATGGTGGCAAGAAATCAGGACGAGCCAGAGCGTAGATCCATGTCTCAAAAGATACAAACTCCAAAGCTGCTACGACATCAGATCTCTCAAACCGGTGTGGCTCCTCTCGATACAAGCATAGAACTTCAGTATCGAGTTATTAATAATGCTATAATAGATGAGTTTGTGACATGGCATGGGCGATAAGCAAGGTCATTGAGCTTGAGAGATTTGGTTTTGTAGACAGATTACATACTTTCAGCTTTGTGAATGGAACTAGTCTCGTGTATCTGGGGATGTGTTGTGGGGCTTTCACTTTTGATTTGAAGTCCGAGAAGATAAGGAAATTGAAAGGAATCTATGGCCTTGAGGAAGTTGTTTTATACTCGAGCTTCTATACTCCAGGTACAAGATTTGTTTATTATGTACTGCTACTTGATTTCCAAATATTTTGAGTGAATAAAATTTACTATTGTTACTACAATACCGAGTTATTAATAATGATATAACAGATGAGTTTGTGAAGTTATAATCCATGTTATCTTTGTGATTTTATAGAGGTGTTGTGCCTGTTAGTTAACTGCTTGAAAATACTAAGTTAGTTCCATTTGCTAGTCATTACCAGCTTTTTGAATTTTTCGGCCCTTTGGTCGGTGAATAAAATGTTCATTGACTTTAATTTGGTTCTTTACTAAGTTCATGTTATTTAAAAAATTTCTGCAGCTATAAAACTGGCTTCTACAGGTGAGGAGCAACAGCTCACAAGTGAGTGTCCTAGACCTGGTGCTTCGATGGCTGCCAGCGATATATCAGTTCTCTTAATTAGCTGATGTTGTTTTCGACATTTATATGTTTCTGCAGCACCGGGAGCAGCATCCACAAACATTTGAGGGTACAAGAAATGGTGCTTAACAATGCAAGACATGAAAAAAAGGGGTCAAGCCGCTGTCTGAGTTCTTCTGAAAATGCTGAAGTTTCTCAAAAAGACATACCCAGCAGTGATCATAGAACATTTAACATCTGCCGTAGACAAACTCTTTATGGTCTTCGGTTGTTAGCTTGCTAGTTGCTGCTGACATCTTGCATAAGTCAGGAAAGAATGTTTGGAATGAACATGTTACCACAAAGCGAAACCTACCAGCTCATTTCAATTTGGGATCCCTTTCAATTTCCTGTGGCTTGAAAATTGGCTGTTGCCTTTTCCCTTCCGTCGTCTTTGTCAGCTGGGATCAGACGCTCGAGGACGAACCATGTGGACGTGCTACCAACCATAATGGTTGTTTTACATGGGCTACTGTGTGACAGTGCGATTTGATCGTGCTCGTTCTCTGCTGTTTTACACTTGGCTTGCTGCATCACGCGAAGGAAATTGGTTGGATGGCTAGTTTATGGACCACGGGGGTCCTTTTACGTGACGCGCATTTCAATTCCCTGCAGCCTGGATTTTTTTTTTTTTTGGTAACTGGAGCTAGTGAGCCGAATTGAGCTATTGGCTGTTTTGAGACCTTTTATATCTCTTAAATTGATGTCGCTGTTAATTTTAACATCAACTTTTGATTATTTATTTTATTCAAAAAATTAGTTCAAATTTTAAAATTTTTAAGTTGTGATTCAAATAACTCTAATGATAAATCAAACCATAACAAAATATTTTATATTTATTAAAAAAATTTAAATAAAACGAACGGTTAAAGTTGATTTTAAAAGTGAACGGTGCCATCGATTTAAAAATGAATGAAGTATTCATTTGGATCGAATGGAAGAACAGAGTATTCTTATTCAGTGGAAGCAGAGTTTGCTTTCCAATGTGACTCCCAATAATGTATCATGTCGATAATACACGATATCTTACCCTCCTCCGTCCGACAAAGTTAAAGTTTGGGCATGAGATCTGACAAAGGTTAAGTTTGGGCATGAGTACTAAAAAGAGATGAAAAAATATATATAGCACATAGAAATAAAAAAGAGTTCAACAAGGAGATAAAGTATAGAGAGATTTATGTTGTAAAGCGAGGACGACATGACTTGTGAAAAAAGTTAAATTCTACAATGGCTTTGCTTTATGGGACATGGAGCATTTTTGCAATGCTACAGTTACAAAGCAAACAACACTGAACAATGGGTCCCACTAGCAGAGACGCCCACCGGTAATGAGCCGTACGAAATGGAGGAAAAAATTAGAGAGAGAGCATTGTAGCTGAAATTTGAATTTCTTTTCAACCGTTTGATGAGAGACCCATAATTCAGATTTGTTACTTACAATACCAAGTGAACAATGCAATTCTTGGCACAATAACCATAAACAACAGTTTGCCACAGTACTAATTAAACGTATTTTGGTCTCTCTATTGCAATTGCTACCTTATGAACTACTTTACTCCCTCAGTCCCTCTGTATAACAGATTATGGAATTCAAAATTTGTACCAAAATCCAAGAGATTGTAGCCATTTGTAGGAGTAAGACAATGTTTTAGTAATTAATTTTGTAGGTGGGAGATGAGTAGATATAAATGAGTGGTAGAGAATTCTTTAACCTACATGGTCATTTTTATCTAAGGATGATAGGATTTCTCTATTTAGGGGTTCCCCACTGAGGATCAAGGTTTATGTTACCGACTGAGCCAATCAAACTGGTGGGGACTGGTTTGATGAAAACTGTAAAATCAATTCAAATTAATTCAAAAATTGAACAAATTCGGTTAAAATGCTACAGTAAAATACCCAATTTTAATTTATTGAGCGATTTTACCAGTTTATTGACTTTTTTTTTCTGGTCTCATCGATTTTGAAGTTTCAAATATTGAAACCCATCGGTTTATTGAAAAGTTTTTGAATTTCCAAATTTTTTATATTTTCATTTTTTTGAATTTTTTTTCTAAAAATCAGTTAACGGTGAAACAAGACTAGATTGATTTCAGTGAAAATCGATTGATTTTAATAGTTTTGTAAACCCACGCTAAGGATCCGGATATTGCCCGCCCTTAAGCAGAATCACAAATCAGCTGCCTTTAGTCATGCACTCCTGCTGACTTAAACTGTAACTTTTTCTCGCTTGAACCGTTGGATAAGAAATGAACAAGATTTGATACATAGCTTATGACCAGTAAAACCCAATGTGCATAGTGATTTCAGGTGTGTTTGATCCGGTATAAGCAGCTTCAGCTGTTAGATCAGCCACAGTGGACAGGTGCCTCACCCCGTCCAAATCAGACCATCCACAATGTGTGGTGCTTGAAAGTTTTTTTTTTTTTTTTTTGACTTTGGCATTGATTCTTACCACTGCAACAACCGATTTTTGAAGGCTTAAAAGCTACAACGGGTGCTTGGACATGCACCCCGTGCTTGAGCTAGGAAGTGTGCATTTCTAGTGAGCTCCAACTTTGCATGCTTCCATACCAACATTGTGAAGGAGCTAAACAACGGAGCACCGATTTTTGATTTGACATTTGAAGCTCCGACACACTCTGTATGGTCTCACCCACTGAAGCAGCAGCGCTTTGTTTTCTCCACCCATCCACGTCCTTGAAACCGATGCATAGTGAGCAGTGGACCTCATTGGCACAAATTAAAGGGGCTCAAAAGTGAGATCGAAATCCAATAACAGGGTGAAAGAAGTTTCACCGGTGCAAGTTTTGCAGCATCAAGCACCGGTCAGTAAACTGTACAGTGGAGGCGCCTATCCACTATGGATCCATATTATCTGCGATAGTTCAACAACAATAGAGAAAACCAGAGCGGGAAAGAGCAGGATGACGTAAAACACTGTAGCAACAGTGTTTTGAATTACTGCTTGCTTTCCCTTTTTCTTTTTTACTTGCACTGTAGCAGGTAAATGTGAGCCATTGGATTTTGATCAATGATCTAAAAGCAATCCCAATGTAAAGTACTGTTTATCCTCTGAATTTATGATGTTGATCCATACACTATCGATGCAGCTGCTTTTAGCTGCAGCGAACAAGTCCATCGGCAGTGAAAACAGTGTACTGCTACGAATAAAACCGTAATAGATTTGTTTGTGTTGAAACAGAATTTTACTTTAGGATAAAGTTTAATTTAAAGTATAAGCCTTTAAATTATGTTTTATTTTATTTTACACAGCTAAACATATGATTAGACTTTTTTACTCTCTCATACAATTTATTTTTTCTCAATACACAAGCATAAGAAACTTTACAGAATGATACCGAACAACATAATCTTGAAAGATATTTAATAGTAAATTAATCTTTAAGATACAAAATTATATGCAAAAAATAATTGAGTTATTTGAACATAACTATACTTTGAGTAAATTGAATTTTATCCCTCGCTTTATTAATCCGTCATCAAGGAAGCTGATACCCAGCGCTAGTTGAACTGTACCAAAAAAAAGTTGGCGGTTGCCAAGCGCGCAGGACGCTTCAGTCCCTTTCCTCAGAACCCGACCAAACCCTCTCTCCGCACCCGACCCCGGCCGCCCGCCGCCGCATCATGGCGAGCCCCTCGCTGACGCGAGCTTTGCCGAACGAGCTCGTGGAGGAGATTCTGCTCCGCGTCCCGCCGGACGACCCTGCGCGCCTCGTCCGCGCCGCCCTCGTTTGCAAGGGTTGGTGCCGCATCGTCTCCGGCACCGGCTTCCGCCGCCGGTTCCGCGAGCGCCACAGGTCGCCTCCCGTGCTGGGCATCCTCGAAAATTTAACCCTAGAAGGCCCCGAGATAATGACCCGCTTCGTCAACACCTGCTCCTTCGTCCCGTCTCGCCCCGACCGCCGCGGCTGGCGGGTGGTCGAGTCCCGTGACGGCCGCGTCCTCCTCCGCAAGGCAGTAGAAGGACTCGCCCTCGGCAACGTGCTCGCCTTCGGGGATCCTGTCACTGACGAGCAGCGGCAACTGCCGATGCTGCCGTGGATCCTGTACCTGTTCGAATGGAAAGCGGCGGTACACTGCACAGCCTCCAGTGGCGACTGCGACCACCTCGACTGTAGCCGTGGACCCTTCATCGTCGTCGTCGTCATGGGCGATAAAACGGGATGGATTAGTGCCTACCTCTACTCATCCGAAACTAATGCATGGATTGGGCCGACTACTACTCCACACCGAGGTTACTTTTCTAACAGGACAGGCTCTGCTCGAGCAGGAAACGCGTTCTACTTTGTGTTCCAAGTGCATCCAACACTCAAAAGAATCCTCGAATACAACTTGGGCACCCTGGAAATGACTGTTATCAGCCCACCACCTATGTCGGATGACTGCATTGTGCTCTTGACTACTGAGGGTGGTGGTCTGGGATCTGTCACTCTGGAAGGGTCCAGAATTCATGTGTGATCGAGGGAGGCTAGTCCTGAAGGAGATATGGCATGGGCGATAAGCAAGGTCATTCAGTTTGAGAGATTTGGTCACTTTGATGATTTGGTGGACACATTACATACTTTCAGCTTTGTGAATGGAACTAGTCTCGTGTATCTGGGGATGGGTTGTGGGGCTTTCACTGTTGATTTGAAGTCCGAGAAGAAAAGGAAATTGAAAGGAATCTATGGCTTTGAGGAAGTTGTTTTATACTCGAACTTCTATACTCCAGGTACAAGATTTGTTTATTATGTACTGCTACTTGGTTTCCAAATATTTTGAGTGATTAAAATTTCAGTTGGTGACATTAAAATATGGTCAATCGTATATGCTGCAAATGAAATGATGTTAGTTCTACCTAGTTTGTTTTTTATCTAGGAAAGTTACAGCATAATTTACAATTGTGTTAACTACTTTCTTCTTTTTGTTTCAACATTTTACAGATCAATCAGTTTCGTCTGGTTATTTGTGCTATAATAGATGAGTTTGTGAAGTTATAACCCATGCTATCTATCTTTATGATTTTTTAGAGGCGTTGTGCTTTTTAATTAACTGGTTGAGGATGCTAAGTTAGTTCTGTTTGCTAGTTTTTACCAGCTACTTAAATTTTTCGGCCCCTTGGTTGGTGAATAAAATGTTCATTGCATTTAGTTTGATTCTTTGCTTAGCTGATGTTATTTCAAATTTTCTGCAGCGCTGAAACTGGCTTCTTCTACAGGTGAGGAGGAGGAGCTCCCAGGTGAGTGTCCCAGACCTGGTGCTTTGATGGCTGCTAGCGATATATTGATTCTTTTAATTAGCTGATGTTGTTTTCAACATTTATATGTTTCTGCAGCACTGGGAGCAGCATCTACAAACATTTGAGGGTACAAGAAATGGTGCTTACAACGCACAACATGAAAGAGAGGGGTCCAGCTGCTGTCTAAAGTTCTGAAAATGCTGAAGTTTCTCAAAAGACATACCTATCAGTGAGCATAGATAGAATTTGTAAGCTCTGCCGTGGACAAACTCTTCATTTTCTGTGACTTGATGTCCTGTTTTCATGGTCTTCGGTTTGTAGCTTGCTAGTGGCTCCTCCCTTCTTGCATGAGTCAGGAAATATGGTTTCATTCTGCGTAAGTACTCTAATTTGGAATGAACATGTTCCAGCAAGATTGACTCCGTCGCCGCTGCATCATGCGTTGAATGAGCATCCAACTGCAAACTTGATTTTACTCTAGCTTATTTGAACTCCCTGTCTCCTGAGCCCTGATAATTGGTTGGATGGCTACTTGGCTAGTGGTTGTGGATTCTGGTGTCCTGATTCAATCGCCGTGGACAAATTCAATACCGGGATGCAATTGCAAACAGAAATACCGGCCCAGTTCGGCCTGCAAAACACAGGCCGAGTCCTGCCCTGTATGGCCTTCGAAACACTGGTCCACTGGAGCCTGGTCGGCAAATAATCCAGCCCATTCCTATCCGGCACCTGCTGATCTGCCCAGGGCCGGATTCCTGGCACACAAGGCTCAACAGAGCCACGTGGTCGGCCCACGAGACTGACATCACCTCGCAGTGCTGCAAAACCCTGGCGCTCCTCCACGAATTCCCTCCGCACCGGCGCCAGATCAGGGGGACTGGGATCGTCGGCAGTCGTGCACGCAGCAGTCGCTCCCAGCAGTCGACTTGTCTACCGTCCATCGCCACCTGCGTCATCCAACGGCCATCCATCGCTCGCCGTTCATACGGACCAAACCAACCGTTCTCCACACTTCCTATGTCCCAAAAATACAAACGCTAGCTGTTTTGCCAACATATCTAATGAAAGAAAAAGCTAATACAAATTAAAAAATAGAGTTGAATATCTTCAAAACAAGAGAAACTTTTGTGACTCCTTTGGATTGAAGCAAAATTTACTATTTCATGTATTCTTCCTGTGAAATTGAAATAGTTCTTGTAAAATTCCTATATGATTCCTATAAAAATACAGCATTCTAAAGGAGCTCTTAAACCTTTTTGGAACATATGAACTTTTCTGTTCCCTATGTTTTTCCGTGAAATTTCTGTAGTTCGTGTAAAATTCCTACATTCCAAAAGGGTTCAAGTTTTATTGCGAGTGTATCATACTCCCTCTTCCTAGAACAAGTGTCATTTATTTACTTTCATAAATCACATTTGATCATTTGTCTTATTAAAAAATTGAAAATATTATTTATTTTATTGTGGCTGTTTTATCATTAGAAATACGTTAAACATGACTATTTACACAATTTTTTAATAAGACGAAAGATCAAATGTGATGTTAAAAATCAAAAAACAATACTTATTTTGAGATGGAAGGAATCTAAAATACCACTAATTTCAGAGCAGATCATTAAAAAAAACATGTATAAAAGTATTTCTAATAATCAATCATTTCAAAATAAATAAATTTTTTTCATTTTTTAATAAAAAGAATAGTAAATGGTGCTCCATCCACCCAGAATAAATGTCTATTTGAATTTAGTAAAAAATGTCTTTGATCAATAATTTATGTATATATAAATTATTTTGGGACAGATGTAGTAGATGACTAAAAATTTTATAATAACACGTATTTTGGGATGAAGTGAGTAAGAGCATCTGCAAGAGATCCCCAAAAGCTTTCCCTAACTTAAATTATTGAGGTTTAGTTCAAAAATTCATCTTCAACAGATCCTCTAAACACCTTACTTTTTTCGCGTCCCCTAAAATGTCCTCATTCTTAGACAGATATGGGAAAGATTTTCGCCCCCCAATCCTTCTCCCACCCGGTCCCGGACGACATCTTCGCCGAACAACAGCTAGCCCTGCCCTGCACCGCCCCGCCCCGGCGCCGGCCTACCTCCTACATGCGCCCCACTATTGACCTGTCAGCGTACCTTCGAGCTTCCCTCGCGCCGATGTCGCGTGGACGCACGCTGAGCTCTCGTGCGCTCCTCCGTGCAGAGCCCGGCAAAGCCACCGCTGCGCTGCCTCGTCGGGAGTCCCGACACTGTGAGCCGCTGCCACACCAACGCTGGGCAACACCTGGAGCGAACAGCCGAATGGGAAGCTGCTCTACTGCTATCCATCCGCCGGTCCACCCAGTCAAAGTGCTTGGTCATGGATGCATGGTGAATGCCACGAGTGCAGGATTCTGGATCACAGTGGTGTTGATGCAAGCTTGGGCTGGACCTTTGGGTGATTTAGGCCCAATTCAATAATTTTAGGAAAATTTTAGGGGAATTGTTGGAGGAGAAAAGAAAAATAATTCCTAATTTTTCTTGGGCTGATCCCAAAAGATACTTTTTGGGGTTTATTTTTAAGTGAGCTGTTGAAGATGCTCTAACAAACAACACGCCGAGTAGAAAATAGTTAGCCTTTTTTTCATTAGATACACAGGCAAATAGTTAGCTTTTTTTTTACCATATGAACTGTTGTGCGAACTGCTGGTTTTTGGCCGTATGAGCGGCGAGCATGGATGGCCGTAGGATGGTGCTGGTGGGGATGGACGGAATGGAGGCCAACTGCTGAGGCGACGGCTAGCTCGCCGCCCGCCGACGATCCTGATTTATAAATCATATTGAACACAGGGGAAAGAGAGTAGAAAATGTGAGATATATTAAAAAGAGGAGGAGAGAGATACAGATAAAAAATTATTTGGAAGAGAGAAAATGTATTAAGTCATTCACCCTCAAAATATATCTCAATTTATAAGTAGACATGGAAGGTATTAAACTCAAGTGTTATCCGTGTTGATATTTCACCCTCAAAACTTTCTCCCGATATTCTTACATGTGAGACACTTTTAAAATACATAGTAATCTGACTGGTTGTCTAAGGAACACTTTATCCAGAGATAGTTATCACATCTGATGTGGGCTTTGTAATCCTAGACTGCTGAATTTTTAAGTTAATGTCTTTGTATGCTGGCTTATTTTATGAAATGTTAATTGTAAATCAGAGAAGTGCCATCAAAAGGTTCATATGCTAAAGAATGGGCACAGTGGGAGCAAAGGTTACGGAAGACCTTGTTTGGGCTTGCTGATTTTTGAAGGGATGGAAGGATTACATGTAATCCATCGCAGCCGTAGGCATGCCCTGTTGCAGTAAGTTGTCGTCTCCACCGTTTACATAGGCAATGGCGGAATTGAACAGGAAATTTGGGAGGGGGGGGGGGGGGGGGGGGGGGG
>BCLF01000030.1:1645831-1672996 GCA_001602275.1 Zoysia japonica | reverse complement strand
ATTTAAGGGGGGCGGATGACTCGAAGCTTAAGCCATCCATTTTATATACGCCGTCGTGATTTCTTGGAGCGATCAAAGTGGCGTTAGTGTGTTTGCTTATTATAGTTTACGGGTAGACGAAGTGACAGAGTCGGATAAAATTATATCTCTCATTTTCCTCCACACCGCCGACACCGCCACTCAATAGAGATCGCGCTATGAGGTCTACAATAACTGGAGCTAGGTCATTTTTTGGAACGCTAAACGGGTCGAAAACTCTCAAAATAAGCAAAACTCCCCCTCCATTCCTACATGAAAAAATTTGTTATCACCAAAGTAATTGATCGTTGTATGTCTAATGTTTCGCACTATAAATATTTTATCAAAAAAACCTTGGTCGCACTTTGGTGAGTAAAAACTTGTCACTATATGTATAGTGATTAATTAGTGTATATGTTAGTTGTTAAAATTGGAACCTTTAGTAACTAAACACATGTAGCAACTAATGATCATACATATTTGTCACTAAAATGTATATCCAAATAAAAAAATTTGATCACTATTTATCAATTTTTAGTGACCAAATTTCTTGATCACTAAACTTGTGAAAAGCTTCATTTTCTTGTGTTGCATCTTATATTGTGTAAGATAAATAAATAGAGGGGGCCAATGCAGAGGTCCTATGAGGAATTTTCAAAAGTTAGGGGAGGGGCATGGCCCCTGCTGGCCCCCCCTCAGTTCCGCCACTGTAAAGATAGGAGTACTTTGTACTCTAAATTGAATTACTGTTACAGGTGGGAGAGAAGAACATTGAAGTCAACAAATTTATCAAACGTGTTAAACTGGAGGACAGCCTGAACAAGGCAGATGTGACCCTCGCCCACAAAAGAGCCCACGGTATGGCGACCGTTGCAAGCTATGGCATCCACCAGAACCAGGAGGTCCCTGTGATTCGACGCTCTGTACTACTACAACGACAAGATGGCGGCTCTCGTGGTGCAGCTCGGAACGTAACGGTGAGCAGATCAGCTCCAGGAACGCGTGGCCACATTTGTCCATATAGAGCTGGCCGCCGCCCGCTCCGCACTCCCTCCCGGCGTGCCTTCGCGCGGTCTGCTCCGTCGGATTGCTATCGTTCGGCTGGGTGCCGTCGTCGTCGGTGAAAATAGTTTCCCCTCCTCGCCACGTGTCGCCCTATGGTTGGACTGACAGGTCGTGTGGGTCTCGCCGCGGGTGACATCAGCTTCCTCGGCCACGTCGTTCTCTTTCTCCTTCCATTTCGGCTTTTTCTGGTCGGTTCCTTCCTCGTCCGTGCCGCCGGCGATTTCCTCTGTTCCGTCGCTGTCGCCGGCGATTTGCTCCCCTCCGTGGGTGCCGCCGCTGGTGGTTTCTCTCCGGTGTCGCCGCGGGTGCTTCGTGTTGTTGGGTCTCTTTGCCGGTTGTTGTTCTTTGTCGTTGGATCTGCCGATTTGGTCCACTCCGTCGGTGTCGCCGCTGGTACTTCCTCTCCGTGTTCTTGGGCTGTTGCTCTTCGTTACTTTGCTCTGCCATTCGGCGCTGTTTTTTTTGCTTTGCATTGGGATGATGATTTGCAGTCAGTTTTTTCCCCTCTTTTTTTTTGGCGCTTCGTTGCTTTCTCTGTAGGCAACATGCTCGGATCTGGCCTCTGGCGGTGGTCATTGTCGCGGATCTGCCATTCGGCACTATTTTTTTCGGTTACTTGTGTTGATTCATTTCGGTTCCTTCGCCTTTGCGTCTCTCTCTCTCTCTCTACTGGGTCTGGGCAGGGGTGTTGCCGCTGGGGATCGGCTGGAAATGGCGGTGATGATGAAGGGAGCCACGGGGCCACAGACCGGCTCACGACCGGTGTTGCGCCTCGGATCCACGCTTCCCAGGGGCCATCTGTCCCGCACCGCACCGCGTCGCGTCGCATCGGCTCGGAGGCCCTCGGCCAGCCGCCAGTGCGCAGCGGCTAGGGTTAAGGCGGCGCGGGTTGGGTTGGGGACCGTGGGGTGGGATCCATTGTGGCTTCCACTTGCGGGGTTGGTCGGGCGACGTGGTATCTGAGCCGCCATTGATGGACGCCCTTCCGCATTTTTTTGGTGGTTCTTGCTTCCTCGTCCACGCGGGGATGGATGGGAGGGTTCTCCGTCTCTTTTCCCCCGCTTGGTTTCTTCGTCGATGGAGACAGGGTAGATGGGAGGAGGGGCTGTCCCATCGATCTTGAGTCCCCTCCTGTAACAACCTGAATTTTCGATGACTTTAAATAAAGAAATTGTCCCCGAATTCCATTTTCTTCAATTCAAATTTCTTTCTTTAATTCTTTTCGGGCCGGATAAATTCTTTTCGCAAATTTTATTCTGGGGCTGAAAAATCTTTTAAGTTAAACTATCCTTATCCTCTCCCACCAACCCCCACCTTTTCCCACTCTAATATAAATATCCCTTTATCCTTATCCCCTCTTCCAAGTTGACAGCAGGGAGGACTCACGCCGCTCGCCCTGCCCGACGCACGCGCCTCTGTCCCTGCGATCCGCGCACGCGGCCCCTCTTCCTCGAGTCGATCCTCGACCGCGCCCAAGCCGCGCCGCCGCTCTCCAACCACGATCCATTCTGCCGTCGCCCGATCCGTCTTCGTCCTGACCCGCGTCTTCCCTTCCTCTCCACACCGGTGCGCGCAACGAGTAGATCGAGCACCGGTGCAGCGCAGGGTGCCAACATCGCCGTTTGCCTGGTGAGCTTTCTCGTCCGCGTGGCCGCTGGTTCTGTGCAGAGCGCCGATGTCCTGACCCTCGTGTCCCGCGCAGGTGAAGTCGTTATCTTGTGCTGTGAGTGAAGACCGTTCCTGCTACTCCTCGTCTAGCGGCGGTGCTTTCGGCCTCGTCAGTCCAAGTGCTCGGTGAGCGTACAAATGTTTCTCTCGTACCTGCTGGTATTCTGTTCGAATCGTAGTTAAATCGGCTTGTTCGGTAGCGTTTTCTCGGTAGCAATTCGTACCACTGTAGTTCTATGTTGATCTACGGTAGATCGATTAGCCTGAGTGGTCGTCGTTGTCTGGGGCCGCAGTAGCTTGGCCGATGGAGTCTGTAGTCAGTCGCAGGAGCGCCAAGCGGAGTGATCGTTGCATGTTTTGTATGCCAACTGTTTTAAAATATGCTAGCAACATTCTCAAGCCGTATATTTATCGTTCCATAAAATATGAGTCTTAGGATTGCTTTAGAATGATTATTTTACTTTATGCTTAGCCATGCTTAGTCGCATTTATTTTACCTCACATCTATCACTATAAAAATGGAATTTGTGTTAAATGATTTTGAACATTGATTCAAAAGCGTGAGTTTTGCAAATAACTATATACAAAACTATTTAGCGGGGGCAGGCTAGAGTTTGAGGAGCTGGAGGACTTTTGAAAAGTCCCTGTGGCGTACCTGTGACGGGTACAACGGGAAAATCCAGGCTGAGATCTTTCCGTGAGACTTGTTGGTTGTTGGCGTTGAAGATGGAGAGTGCCTGCCCTAGCATATGAGGACTGATTCATCGTGTCACATGTCTTCAGTGCTTTTCCATGCACACCACGAAACCCTGTATGGGCAAAGGCTTAATCTTGAAGCTTGCCGAGATTGAATATTTACCTGTGGGTTGACGGTGTTGTGTTAGTGTAGCTTAGAGCTATGACTCCCCACATGAGATCGAGATACCCCACCTGATCAGTGGTAGCCTCTTCACAGCTCTAGAACCCGTTTGCGTAGGCAATTGAAATCCGTATCCTAGAGGACAGATAACGCCAGTTAAAGCTTGTAGACGAGTCTTGTGTGTTTGTTGGGACTACGACAGTAGTTTTCGATGGCACTTCTCGTGAGTCCGGGTGCATAAACTCTCTAGAGTTACAGTCAATGCGCATTGCCACGTCTCGAAGAGGGACACCGCCTGAGAGCTTTCACGATGATTAGTGTTGTTTTCTTCCCTCTATCTCTGTTTTTAAAATGTTTTGGACTCCAGCGTTTGAGCTGTGGCCGGGTGTGAAAATTACACCGGTATTTAAAATGAACCCCGTTCGAGATAACGGAGATCCCTGCAGGGCAAGATAATAAAATCTGACAGTTTTAAAATAAATCTTTCTTGCATCTTTAAAATAAAATAGAATGTTTTAAACTTTCATTTAGCACTTGATCCAGCATTTAACTTTTAAACCATTTGCATGTATACATTGTTGTTATGTAGTACGCGGTTTGCTGAGTATTCATACTCACAGATTTTTAATTTGTTGTTTTCAGAGGATACTTATAGCTTCGACTTCGACTATGTCTCCGACAGGTCGTGAAGTCAGCTCCTACGCTCAAGAGTGCCTATGTTGAGGAGGTTCGTCACTGCTGTCATGAAGATGCTTTCGTTGAAGTTTTTTGTGAATTTCTCGATAGTGATCATTTTGCTCTGAGATAATTTCGATCTGCGTGTCGATGGACCTCTTTGAAGGAATACTTACTAATAAATTTGCATTAACTTAATAATTTTCTATTTTCGTTTCTTGTTTCTTGTTTAATGCTTCTATTATGATTTTTTGATTAATCATTTGTGATGTTCAACCTTTTGGGATTGATAATATTACGAAACATCGAGACTTATTGAAAGGTAAAAAAAACTCGGTCTGTCGCCGTCATCTCTCTCTCTGGCAGCCGCGGTTCTCGGCAAAATCTTAAGGCCGTTGGATTCTTGGCCTAACAGTGCTTCGTCCTCGCTGCAGTGCTGTCCGAGCCGCTTGCCTGCTGCCCCACCTGCGGCAAGCAGGTGCAGATGACGGAGCTCTGCTCCTTCCTTGGTCATGTCGGCCCTACGTGTGAGGATGAAGCTCCAATTGGCTTATCTTGCTTCCTTGTACGGTTTTATTTGATCTGACTGACCAATTTCAAGTACGTACAATACATTCTTATTTTGTCTTGCATTACTTTTATGGAAAGATGTATTTTGCAGTGGGAAGTGGCGACAGGCTACATTTCAGCCAAACTAGAATTGTTCCTGTTCTGTTTTTACCTAATGGGCTATGCCAAATTATGACCAAATACTCCACTTTATTTTGGTTTTATTGTCTTGATGCACGTATGCACTAGCAAGCATGGCTATTCTCAACATGTTAGTTTTTTCCTATACTTTTTTAAGTCTTGTTGGTCATCTCTTAGCTTGATTGCAATGGATAAAATCTTATGGTTGGGAAGCGAGTGAATTTATTTGCACTGATAGTGAATGTCATGTACCATTATCAATGTGCTGTTTAATTTCATTGTTGCCTGTTCTTTTTTTCCCTGTTGTTGTTAGTGAGACCACTGTTATTAAATAAAATTCTTATTCTTTGCTTCAGCATGACTTAAGGCAGTACTTGGTCCCAACAATTGCAGATGGCTTAAGGAAAGACTCAGCGGTCAGCTTTTCTTTGTCTCATGTCTACCTTTACTTCATATCAAAGGTTACAACCTGTGGAGCTCATCGTTGTGCATAGTTTAAGCCCTGTGGTTTTATTTAATGTGTGTGCTTTTATTATCAGTTCAATAATATACGTTTACATTCTGCCTGATGTTCTTTTTTTAAAAAAGAAAATCATATATAGTTTTTGTCCTCAGTGGATTATTATCTCAATATTAGTCATATTATGGAACATGATGATTTTACTACCATGTTAGTCAGAAACTAATAACTCAGTATCCATTCCTTTTTGTCAAGGTATATTAAATACATTAGCTAAATTATGTACACTCATCATGAGCATATTGTTGTTGTCCAATTCTTCTCGCTGGAAGCAATTGTGATAGATTTAATTTTTTGGCTGTGATTGTTTTCCCCTAATAAGAAATTGATTTATGGTGAGCTACTGTATAGGTTGTTGAGGGTCATCAAGCCAGAGACCTTTAGTAGCCTTGTTTCTGCCCTCTTCTTTGACAAGAGGTGGGATCTTCGAAATTTATATAGATTGTAGGCACAATGCGACATAAATTATATAGGAGTTTGTGGACAAATTAAGCTTCCTGGATCGCATTGCCTTGTATGACGATGTGAAGTAGTGATAATTTATCTGATCTATATGAGGTTAGTGCACGCAAGTTCAGAATAAGTAGAACTGGGTTTACTGAATTTTGGTGCTTTAGGGGTTATCTCTTCTTAGTTCACCCCAGAAAGATGTGCTATGCTTATTTCTGTTATTGACCATGCTGTTTGCTGTTTTCCGGCCGTGAACTGACATTTTAGCCTATGTTTTTAAAGCTAGATTGTAATGGCGCTAAGTTATATGAACGCCTAGGTTTATTCAGTGCGGCTTTTACTTTTTCCGTTAATCATTGCATTGTTGTAGTTCCTCGGCGGTCTTCCACCTCGACATTAGTCTTTCACATTGCATCGTTATCATGTTTTGTTCTACCTTTTTTTTAGATGTTCTTCTGTCCTAAATTAGGGATTTCTTAATTATAAGGTTATTTTATATGCCTTTGAAACAGCCAATATATCATATTAATTCTGTCTGTGTTTTGCAATTACAGATCAAGTTCCTTATTAGATAAGTTGAATGCCAAGGCTTCAGGAGGGTAAGTTATATTGTTTCATACATTTCTTTTCTCTTGCAGCATCTGGCAGTGCCACAGTGTCGCTTCCTGAATCAGCCACTGGGTACGTATTGACTTAGGTATGCATTTGGTAGCACTTGATTTTTTTTCCCAATGTTCTCTCACCAAGAGGCAAATTATGTTGGTAGCAACTGCTTACTCTCTGGTTCCATTATCTCACGTTGAGTTCCTATATTCAAAGAAAAAAGACATAATACTTCAGCCAGTTGGAGGTGTGGTGTAGTTAGTAGCTGACATTTGAAAATTTGTGTTGCTTGTCTTCCTCTATCAGTTTCTCATACAATCTGTCAATTTGCCATTTATTCGTCACTTTGCTCACATATCTTTCTAATAGCAACTGGTTCTTTTATTTTTCCAAGCAGTATGGCACACTTCTTTTTCCACAATTGTTTTTGTCCCATATTGTCAGATTAAAGCCTGTTTCAGAGTTCAGAGCGCCTGCAACAAATTTTCTCTTCAAATTGATATGTTTGGTAAGCTATTAACCTTTTTTTTCTTACTTCACTAGCTGCCTAAAAAATCTTGCAGTTTCAGTTGTCTCTGATGTCAAATGGTGCTTCTGTCTTAGTGTGATTTATGCTAGGTTCCAGGTCATATGGTTCACATTTGTTCCATTCATCCCCAATAGCATGATACATGGCTTAATTTCGAGTTTTGTGGCTGTCGCATTTGTTGCCATGGAACGGGATACTCTTTTGCACTAAGCAATGTGTGTTTTCTGAAATTTCATGCATGTTTCCTATGTTTCCACTTGAATGTTTCTCTAGGAGTTGCTTCAACAAGCTTTATCATTTCCATTTCAATAATTGTCCATTGTGTTGTTTCAGGTTTAGAAGCGGCCTACGATGTTGATGGCCACCATGTTTACTTTGTTCACTCCTACCGCATACTCCCTATGAGTAGCAACTCCATTTGATGCTCACTCTTTTCGTTGACTCATGAGATGTGAGTTATTTCTTTCTACTTGCTTAGTCAGATGCTAATAGGGACTGAATTTAATCGATCTATAACTGCAAGGGAACCTTCTTATCCTCCATCTCAATGGGCAACGTTCAGCCATTTCAGTTTCACCCAAAAAAAAAGGAGGTAAACATTTAGTTTCAGTTAAGATCTTTCAAATTTAAATTTACTAATAATGTTTAAAATATTTCTTCTCTATGCAGCTGCTGAGCTTTCTGTTTTTATGAATTTAGATTCAGATAATCCTGTTGGATTAATTTCCCTTTTTATAGGCTTTTTCTTTGCGAGATTCATGCTGCAAAAGCAACTGCTTCTACAACACTGGACGATACATACTTAAAAGGTATATTTTTCTCTTCTCATGTTGTACCACAATTTTCCTTATCATACCATAATCTAAGAAAATCAAAGATGAACATTTAAAATGTACTTTTCCATTCAAATTGTCGACGGGCGCGCAACGGCGTGCCCAATATACTAGTGCACGCTCTACTCTACAGACAGCCACAGGCGTTCGTTCCACCGAAGGATCCGGAGACCACCACGCTGCCGCAGGTGGCCTCGCAAGGGGAAGCCAAACGGGTGCCCATTGACCGCAAACCGATTTTCTAACCACATCTCGTCTGCACGTCGAATCCATAAATGAATAGATAAGATCTATCTTTTACTTTTTTTAAAAAAGTCTCACATATAGTCTCACGTGTCATCCACCGCATCTACCAACCATCTCATCTACACACTTTTCCATTATCTCATTTCTCCCTATTGACCCTCCCATCACGATATCTGGAGTGGTGGACTTCTACTGATGTCTGGTTTGGGACCTAACTCCCCCAGGTTCAATTTACAAGTCGTTTTGAATCTGTGACTATGAGTCAAAGAGAGTGAAAAAATTGAAATGTATTGAAATCAGAGAGAGAGAAAATAAAGATAAAATGCAGCCTTTTGATGTTGCACGATTTACACCAAAATACTTCCTTCGTCAAATGACGTTTTGGGTTAGGGCACAATGATCAAGAAAGAGAAAAAAAATACTTCTTCGGTTTTAAATTATTGACACTGTTGACTTCTATCATCAACTATATCCATTTATCTTATTAAAAAAATTATTTAAATATGTAAAGTTTTGTTTATCATTAGTGAAATTTAAATCATGATCAATAATTTTACACATTGAATCAAATTTTTTGAATAAGAGAATAGTCAAAATTGATATTAAAAGTAACAGTGTTAATAATTTAAAAGGTTACTGAAATCGAAAAATGTAAATGAGAGATCGAGAGAATAGTAGAAAGTGAGAATGAAATTTTAGAAGTTGGAGCTTGTTTATGGAGGCAGGTGGGGTCTGGTCAGATGCGTGCCGGATGCGAGTGATGACGGGCCCACTCCACAGACGAAACGGACGTGGCACTCGTGTGACGCAAGGCACCAGATCAGAAGTGACGTCCGCATTCACGGAGCATCTGTGACGTGGCAGGAGATTAATTTACGGGAGGGAGACCGATGATTTGTGAGATCCAAAGCCAAGGAAACGGCGGTCCATCACGTGACGGAGTCGGACTCCGCGGTTAGTCATCCACGCGTGCCGGATCCATATCGACGGCGACTGCACAACGCCGCGTGCAGCTATTATATGGAGTACTAGTAGTTTTTCTTATGTTTTAAAATAAGTGTTTTTTTTTAATTTTCAAACTTCTATTTTTAACCACTGTCTCATTTAAATTTTTGTGAAAATATTATTTATTTTATTATAAATGATCAATTGTTAGAAGTACTAACTTATTTATTTTTATATTTTTATATTTTTTTGAATAAAATAAATAATTAAACGTTAATTTCAAAAATATCAAAAATATTATTTATTTTAAAACACATGGAGTATTTTGAACCAAATCTTCCTAGTCCAGTGACGAAGAACGTCTCGACCAACCTTGGCTGCCAAGGCAACGGCCGGCCTTTCCGCGCCCACTTGTTTGTCTCCCAGTCCCATTCGATTACCTGAGGCTGAGGCAGCGAGAGCGACGCCCGCTTTAATGGTCAACAATATCTGCACGCGCGCGCGAGAATAGAATACGACGTGGAAAATCTGTGGTCGTCTGAGTTGCCTATATAGTATAAGATAACTAAGGGTCGGATCGAATCTAAGAAAATAAACTAAAAATAGTTAGAGTTGAATCGAATTAAATTAATATTTATTTTTAAATTAAAATTTAATAAAAATCAAATTAATTTGTGAAAAAATTCATAAACTGAGCTCTTTTATCACCCATGCATATAACACGTCTCTACAACCTTCCACTCCTCTAAATTCCTAATACCTCCGTTCTTATAAAGTCAAACTTTTTTAACTTTGACTATTAATAATATAAAATTAATAATATTTTATTATATATAAATCATGTTACTAGATTTTTTATAAAATATACTTTTATAATATGTAATTTTTTATATTAAAAATTATTTAAATTTATAGATATTATTAATAAAGTTGATAATATTTGACTTTAACCAAACAAAAATATATTTAAGAAGAGAGAGAAAGAGGAGAGTACATTATGAACACTCATGCTAATTTGGGCGCTCTCGCCGCCCGCGGGCACAGCCATGCATGCATGGCCCCCTAATTAAGCTAGTATATTGTCAGCATTGCTGGCTGTACGTGTGAACAGAGGTTTTTTTTTTTGAACGTGTGAACTGAGAATTAAGGTGCGCTAGTCGCCAAACCAACTTCCAACCGGTTGTCAAAATCAATTCTACTCCTTCGATCAACAAAGTCGATTGTTTACCTCCTTGCTTGTACCTTTTCGGTCATATGCGACGAACCTTCGCTGCAAAGGTACAAACTAGCCAAGTAAGATCTTTGAAAGGGTATGGACTGGAAAATAAAATTGGTCTCAGGCACTTGACAACAAAGAGAAATATTTGAGTTAAGCTTTTGGATGCTGCAAACCAAATATTTGGGTTTTATATCTACAGTAACATTCTAGCTTGTAATAAATGGCAGCTACATGATACATCGATACAGGTAATGAAATATTAATACATACTCCCTCTGTTTGTAAAATGTTGATGTTTCAGACCAATTAATTGAGCTAAAATTGAACTAGCTAGCTCTGTCGGAATGACAATAAAAAAAGGAGGGATTATTTATTTTTTTTTAAAAAAATCCTCGGCATTTGTTGGCTCACAGGTCGGCTTGCTGCTACCACATGATTCTTGTTATTATGGATGCGTTGTTGTTCTATTCCACTCTCCCTGGCTCCTGCTTCTTCCCTGTAACCTCCTCTCTGCGCCGCAAAATAAGTATGGATTTTATCTTTTTAGAAATCACGTTTGATCATTCATCTTATTAAAAAATTATGCAAACACAAAAATAAATAAAACATGCACAAACTATTTTTAACAAGAAACTAATTTATAAAAATAAATTATATTTTTTTACAAATTTTGCAAATAAGACAAATAGTCCACCACGATTTATAAAAGTATAAAATACTTATTTTGCAACGGAAGAAGTATATGGGACTGTTCCATGTATGCGGCTTAAGAAATGAAAATGTATGATGCTTCCCGAATTTCTCAAGGGGAAAAAAAATATGATTCTTCTTATCTTCAAGGCATTGGATAAACAAACCAGTCGGGCGATCATGTGTGTGTGAATCCAACTTTCTTTGCAAACATCTACAGTGCTAGTCCAGGTTCACACGGCAACGTTGGCGCCGTCCAACTGGTAACCTTCCCAGCAATTTCTCTCTTCTCTATATAAACACCGCCATGCTTGAGGCTTGAGCTTTGGAAGGGAGAAGAGGTGGGAGGAAGGAGATACAGAGAGAAGAGAGAGAGATGGAGGGGTCCTCTCTGTGGAGCGGCCTCAACTCGGGCATCGTGCTGAGCCTGTTGGCCGTGGTCTGGACCCTGCTCTGGCAGAGCCTGCAGGGCCTCCACCTGCACGAGTTCTTCGGCCGCCACGCCCGGCGCCACGCGCGCCGCCTCGCCGCGATGGTCGACCCGTACCTCACGGTCACCCTCGCCGAGTACGACGGCGGCCGCATGCGCCGCAGCGACGCGTACAAGGAGGCGCAGGCGTACCTGCAGCGCGCCACGCGCGGCGCCGGCGGCGGCGTGCGCCACCTCAAGGCCGAGGCCGCCAAGGACGCCGACCGCCTCGTGCTCAGCATGGGAGACAACGAGGAGGTCGCCGACGAGTTTAAGGGAGCCACGGTGTGGTGGCTGGCGTACTCCGCGCCGCCGCGCGAGGACAACGCGCCCTACTACTGGGGCCGCGCCGCGCGCGCCGAGCGGAGGTTCTACCGCCTCTTCTTCCTCGAGCGCGACCGCGACCTCGTACTCGGCGAGTACCTCCCCCACGTCCGCCGCGAGGGGCGCGCCGTCATGGTCCAGAACCGCCAGCGCAAGCTCTTCACCAACATCTCCGGCGACAGCTGGGACTCCGACGGGTAATTATCAAGTCCATTATCCATTTTCATCTTTCCCGGCGACAGCTGGGACAGTTTCTTCGCTTCCCTTGCTGATTTCGCGGCGCCAGCTTCTATTGCGACAGAGTGTGGAGCCACGTCGTGTTCGAGCACCCCAAGACGTTCGCGACGCTCGCCATGGACCCGGCCAAGAAGAAGGAGGTCATGGACGACCTCGAGGCGTTCCGGAACGGCAAGGACTACTACGCGCGCGTCGGCAAGGCGTGGAAGCGCGGCTACCTCCTCTACGGCCCGCCTGGCACCGGCAAGTCCACCATGATCGCCGCCATGGCCAACTACCTCGACTACGACATCTACGACATCGAGCTCACGTCCGTGCGCACCAACACCGACCTCCGCAAGCTCTTCATCGAGACCACCGGCAAGTCCATCATCGTCATCGAGGACATCGACTGCTCGCTTGACCTCACCGGCAAGCGAAAGAAGAAGAAGAAGAAGGCCGGCAAGGACGACAATTCCGCCGCCTCCGACAAGGACGGCGCTTCTGCACCTCCCGGCGAGGACGAGAAGGAGGACAAGAGCGGCAGCAGCAAGGTGACGCTCTCCGGCGTGCTCAACTTCATCGACGGCCTCTGGTCGGCATGCGGCGGCGAGCGCATCATCGTGTTCACCACCAACCACGTCGAGAAGCTGGACCCGGCGCTGATCCGGCGCGGCCGCATGGACAAGCACATCGAGATGTCTTACTGCTGCTTCGAGGCCTTCAAGTTCCTTGCCAAGATCTACCTCGACGTCGACTCGCACCGCATGTTCGACGCCGTGGAGTCGCTGCTCCGGGAGGTGGACGTGACGCCCGCCGATGTCGCCGAGAACCTGACGCCCAAGGCCCCCGGCGAGGACGCCGACTCGTGCCTCGCCACGCTGGTGGAGGCTCTGGAGAAGGCCAGGGAGGAGGCGCTGGCGAAGGAGAAAGGGAAAGGGAAGGAGGCGGCGGCCGACGACGTCGACGGCGACGGCGACACCAGCAGCGACGAGGAGTAGGCTAATGTTGACTGTTTACCTGCCTGCTTACTCGGTCAATCACCGTAGCGATTTTTAGACACGCGCTACAAAGGATTCGGACAAAATGGATTTTGTAGCTATTCTCAAAAAAAGAATGGATTTTATAGCATTTTTCTTTTCGTTCGAAAAGGTCGCAAGTACTTATTCACTCCATTTTTAAATCGATGTCGTCGTTAACTTTTAAAATGTTTTATTCAAAAATTTTGATAAATATCATGTATTTTGTTATAATTTAATTTATTATTAAAATTATTTGAATCACTACTTAAAATTTTATACATTTAAACTAATTTTTTAAATAAAATAAATAATTAAAGTTATCGTTTCATCCTCTCCCACGCACGCCGATTGGTTGGGTTCACCAAATCCTAATCGTTAGATCTTCATCAAACTGCCACCGGCTCGACAACAGCTTCCACGCAAGCGGCCGTCACAGCTCTCTCTCTCCCTGATCCAGTTTTTCATGGAAGGAATGGATTAGTGTTTAAGGTTTCATTAGTGTTTAAGGTTTCTCAGAAGGGCTTGTTCGGTTAAAGAAAAATGAGATAGGAATTGGAGTGAAATGGGAGAAATTAAATGAGAGTAATAGATTCCTTCTCTCTCTCATTCCCCTCCAACCCAATGATGATGAAAGGAGCTTTATTCCACAGGGAAATGTTCCCAACCGTCCATCTTGATCGGATGGCTTAGGATTCGCTAAGTTTTAGATGGCATGCCCAAAATTAGCTTCCTCCGATTGGTGTTCCAAACTTTTCTGCAATAATGGGTCTAAAATTACGTTTCTATTTTCTGATTTTATATTGCCCAGTCATGGGCCGACTCACTAATTGGTTGCATTATATGGGTTGTGAATTTGAGCCGAAATAAAGAAAGGATTTTAATTTCCACTATTACTTCTCTTGTAACGTTTAGTTTAGATTTTAGATTATTATTTTCCTAATATTTATCTCCATTATCAACAATAAAATGTGATACTCTTATAAATTAAAATACCCATCATTGCAATTTAACCTGTTTGAATTATGCTAAGTATATTTTGTTCTGTGATGAAACACGGCGTTTAACTAGTATAAATAAACTATTGGTGCGGGCCAAATATGCACTTTCAGACCACCTAGCAAAAGACGAAGAAGAATTTTGACTTCAATTTTTGGAACTGAACCTCAAAACATAAGCTGTAAATCATTCACCACACAGGAAACAGCAGGTAACCTTATGGATTTCACTCATTGGACCTAGCAGTAACCCAAAATGTTTCAAGCACCGCACCGCACCGATGTGCCCGATAAATAACGATGGAAAATAGCATTTTAAAAGAAAAAAGGATGAAAATGCAAATTCAAACGTAAGCATGAGAAGCAATACAGTACTCTGGTTTCATCGATGATCGATATGCCCGTCGATCAGTACCAAATCAGCTGTATCGGCAACGACTGTCTCCTTCCACTTGGGCCCAATACGCGGCCCAGCAGCGACCACCCCGCCACGGCTGATTTCATCTTCTATATCAAGTAGGCTGAATTAGCTCTGTTTTTCCTTGACTCTGTTGTTGCTTGGTTACTGCTCTCGCTAGAAATTGTTATGGGCCACCCGAGCTGGCTGTTCGTTGCGCCCGACTTGGACCTTTTTTTTTTTGAATTCCTCACGCGCCGAGTATTTTAGAATGTGCTAAATAAAAATATTTTGTTTCAGCATGTGTATAAATAAAAATATTTGTTCTAGACTTTTGGATTTTTTCTTCTGTAGCAGATTTTTTTTGTTCCTTCGAATTCATGAAGAAAATGAGACTCCATATTAATATAATATTTTGAATTCAAACTTTTGGTTTTTCTAATGTTTTGTCTTAATGATCAAATGTTCTAAGTAGTAAGATTCAGTTGGTGCAGTGGTGAAAATTAATTGTTTGAACAGTAGAAATAATTATTTTAATAGTAAAGATAGATTATTCTAAAAATTTGGATGGTGCATACATGAAATGGTTGGATATGTCGAAAAAATAAAAAAAAAAGGGAAAAGGAAGGATGTCAGGAAAAATAAAAACTTGGCCTGGCTGAACTGAAAAAAGAAGCAGAAAAGAACACGTAGGAAAGAAAAGATATAAATTAGTAAAAAAGGACAAAATAAAAATTAAAAAGGGAACAGGCAAGTATGCACAAAAACAGCCCAAGCGGCTCACCCTTGAGCGCACAAAAAGACAGAGAAAACCTAGTGGCCTGCTCAAGAGCACACGCTGGGGGGCCGGAGGTTGTCCGAGGGTGGTCACGTGCTGCCCTGGTCGAATGGGAAGATTCATGTCCTCAGATTTTTTTTTAGAATTTCGGGGGAAAAACATCCCACCTTTTCGTTTCTTTTTAAGCACATATATAAAGTAGTAACATGAAGTTACAAATAAAGCAGCAGGGGAAGGGAAGGGGACAACAAACACCCGCTCTCAACAATAAAGAGCGACAACCACTAGCCACTACAATAGACAACAAGCACCAGATACAACACACACCTACCACACTTTGCCAATCGTTAGTATAGCCACCACCAATTGAATTCACCTTGTAGATCTCCTTTCCGTGCAACCGATGAGCACCGAGCCAAGAGGCAGATGACGGTTGTGACATGTAGCACCTTATAAGAGAAGGAAGCCTCAAAGGAGGAACAACCTTCGAGAGGAGAACGAGGAGATCAAGAGAAGAGATTATGGTCTTGCTAACTCGACATATGATGAAGTGGCACAATCAAAGAGCGGAGGAACAACAAGGTAGAGACAACGGAGTAGCCCATGCCAACTAGAGGTTAGGTGGAAAGTGGTGATACAATGGATGGCACAACAAGCAAGGAGATAGAAGAAGCTTTTTCTGAACCCGGCTAACCCAAGCCGAAAAACTCCAAAGCAATGCCTTTAGAAAGGTCGCAACATTTAGAATATTGCAATCACCCGATTTAGCAACAAGCTAAGTTTAGATTTTTCACCCAAAGTTGAGAGTTTGTCGAAGCACTAGCACCACCACAGCACCTCAAGAGGAAAAGCGCTCAAAGCAACATTGCTGCAAGGCTTTCACCCGATGCCCAGAGACGCCTGCAGAGCTGGATTTGTGCAGTTGCCCTTAACCTAGGAGAGACGGGTCCAACCAGTCACCACCTGCCCATGTTGCACGTCCTAGCGTAGAGTGGGAGGTCCTAGGGTGGTGAGGGGGACTCGAGATCGGCCTGGAGGGCTACTGGATCCAGCCAGCAAGGGCCGTTGTTGCCTTGGACAAGGTCGGCAGCATAGAGAGGTTGAGTGTCTGAGCCCCCAACTTCTCACGCAGCGAAGGTGCTGGAGCTGGGCTCACAGTGGCGGAACCCACCACCATCGACCAGCTGGAGCACACCGGCTGGGACTCCAAAAGGTAAAGGAAACGAGGGGAGGGGAGGGGAAGGGAGTAATCACCTGCCGCCTTTCAGTGGACCCGAACACATGGAGGATGGATCTGGGAAGGGCCAAGACCGAAAGCCACGGATCAGGAGACAGCAAGGCGGAGCGTGATATTGCTCCACAGCCGGTGAGGAAGGAGCCGCGCTGGAGCTCTTCTTGCGGCCATGTGACCGGCGACCCGTTCCAACGACGTCGAGGAGGGGCGAAGGAGCGAGGGGGGCCGGCGGCGGCTAGGATTAGCAACGGGCCGGCGACCTTGCCAAGGCCGGAGCTCCCCGCCGCCCTTCAAGGCAGCGCTCAGCTCTGTTGGCTGTGAGGTGGGGTGCCGGAGGAGAGAGGGGCGCGTTGGCGTGCAGATCTGGCCGTGCAGCACCCACCGCCGATCACACCTAGGGCTGAAGCCCCCAGTCGCCCTTCCGTTGCTGCCGCATGGAACCGGCGCCCAGCTCGGTCGACGGCGAGGTGGGATGCCGGAGGGGAGAGAGGCACGGCGGCGGCGTGGCGTCCAGATCTGCCTCGAAGAGCTCTTGTGGTGGAAGGGGTGGGTGTCCCCTCTCTAGGCCTCCACTTGATTCAAAACTACGTTGAACTTACTCCGTCCAAGTGCAAACTTTCCTTGTTCTAAACCAAAGTGTTAAGAGATAAGACACTGATCTCCTAATTTTAATGACTTCTGTGGAGAGCAGTTGAAGCCTCACCAACAAAGCTGCCCTAGACTACTTGTGAGCGACGAGTGTTAGTTGTAAATGTGATCAACAGCTAAACCAATTAACTGTGAATAGTGATCACAACTAAAGTAATTTTCTAAATTGGTTTAGTGTGAAAAGAGATCTGATAGTTGAGCCATCATTCTATTGAACATTCAATTAATGCTGTGATTGTAATCACTGAGAAATCATTAGAGGATGCAACCCCACCTAGTGCAGCAGTACTATAAAAAAAAAAGGGCAATACCCTCAAGGCAGATCAATTGAAGAGAATTCAAACATCCTTTAAGCAAACTGCTCACAAAATTCAATCCAACAGGCACTGCTAGCGCTGGAAGGATTCATCAAGCTCTAGGTGGCAAGAACACTAGAAGGAAGCTCTCGAGCATCAAATTAGGAAAGATGGGAGCTCAAAAATTAAGGTATGATTCCCAATTTCCTTCTCAGATGGTTCAATTACTTAGGCATAATGATTCTACGAATCTAACAGCAAGTTCTGTCGCGGGGAGCTAGGTGGGTGCGATGGTGACCCAGCGGCGCTGCCGCCCCTAAGGTGTTAGGGAGCTCAGCTAGGGAATGGGATTGTCACCCCTCGATCTTCTCCTTGGTGGGCTTGCTCGTGAGCGAAGAGAGTGGGGGATGTAGCATGTCCAACAATGAGGTTATTGACACGCTGTTGAGGTCGTCGATGATCTCCTACTTCTTGGCCGTGTCTATGGCCCGTGTGTCAAATGTCAATGGCATTAGGCGTTTGAAGTTGGCGTGGTTCTATACTCTATCATTACTAGTATAACTGAATGTGGAAAGCGAATATAAAACTTCATGTAAAATACTCCACATTTTGTTGTGTGCATGTGGAAAGAATCTACAAATGCAGTTTCAAAATTATTGTCGCATGTTAGTTTAACTAACCCGCGAAAATAATTTTAAAACAAAGGAGTATATTTTTGACAGTCCCCCATGCTTCCAAAACAGAGAAGACAGAGGTGGGTTGTCATTTGTCAATCTGGCATGTGGAAAAGTAGGCCGTGACCGTCATGTTCATGACCGACCTCTGATAGATGAAAACCAAGTGGTCCTAGTCGTGCCGGCCACAAAGCAGAAGGCACGCAAAGAAATACAATGTAAAGTTAAAAAAACTACGCCTTTAGTCTTCTCCATTTTCTCCAATTTTATTTACTCCTTCCGTTCACAAATATAAGCTTTTTTAGAGATTTTCAAACAGTTTATCAGAGATAATAAAAGACCATGCTACCCTTCACCAATGTACCCTTCCACATATCTAGATTGGAAACATCTCCTAAAATCACGGGGCGATCCTGCCATGACGATAACTAATCCATCTGCATATAAGTATCCATAAATAAATCCATCTGCTTGTTCCATGCCTCATAAGCTAAACACATCTATTACTCAATTAGGATTTATTGATATGCATGTTTTGCAGGATCCATCTAAAAAAGCTTATAATTATGCACAAATATAAATCTCTACAAAAACTTATATTTGTGAATGGAAGTAGTATTTTTTGGCATTGTTTTTCGCTAAGGAGTCACCTGTCCTGGACCTTCAGCTGCGTCACGTTTCGCCTCTCCCTCAGCCTTCGCCTCATTGGCCTCTGCCTCCACCTTTCTTTGTCTTTGCCTCGGCCTTCACCTCTGCCTCTGTCTCTGCCTTCCCCTCTTCCTCAGTCTTCGCCTCTGCCTCGGCTTTTGCTTCTGCCTTCGCTTCTGCCTCGGCCTTCGCCTTCGCCTCTGCCTCGGCCTTCGCCTCTGCCTCGGCCTTCGCCTTCGCCTCTGCCTTCTTCAACTCGTCGATCAAAACCACCAGGCAGGCGGACGTCTCGCCGGAGCCAGCACGCTTAGCCGTGACGAGGCACTCGGCAACATCAGCCGGCGTGAGCTGCGCCTCCCGCAGCAGGTCGTCAACAGCGTGGAACATCTCGTGCTCCCCGACGACGTCGAGGTAGTTCCTGGCAAGGGTCCGGAACGCCTCGGCGCCGCAGTACGACATCTCGATGTGCATGTCCATCCTGCCGCGCCGGATGAGCGCGGGGTCGAGCTTGTCGACGTGGTTGGTCGTGAACACGACCACACGCTCGCCGCCGCACGCGGACCACAGCCCGTCGATGAAGTTGAGCAGGCCGGAGAGGGTCACCCGCCCGTCGTCGTCCCTGCTGCGTGGCTTGGTGTTGTCGGGCTTCGAACGGCGCCGCGCAGCGCGGTCGCCGGTGAGGTCGAGCGAGCAGTCGATGTCTCTCACCACGGTGAGTTTGACGTCGTAGATGTCGTAGTCGAGGTGGTGCGCCATGGCTGCGATCATCGTCGACTTGCCCGTGCCTGGCGGGCCGTAGAGGAGGTACCCGCGTTTCCACGGCTTGCCGGTGCGCTTGTAGAATTCTTTGTTGTTCCGGAACGCGTCGAGGAGGTACCCGCGTCATGAAAAAAAACTTTGGCCTCCCCGAACTAAAAGAAAAAAAACATGTCCAAGAAAGAAAAAGACAAACAAAAAAAACCCCACCCCCATGAGCAAAAAAATAAAAACAGCCCAGTGGCCTGCTCTTGGAGGCATGGGTAGGGCTGATCAGAGGGTGGTCACATGTTACTCTGGTCCGAGGAGAATATTCTCGTCTCCACCCCATCTATTTTCTATGGCAAATTTTATCATACTAAATACTTACCCTACATTACAAAATCAATGCTGACTTGATACATGTATGGCTTTATTAGTATTTTTTCAAACAGCAAAATGACAAGCCATTAGTTGAAGGCATTCGAGCATTAGTTCCGCCATGCGTGAGAAAAGCAGGGGATATCGATCCCCCCACTTTCCAGACCTCCACTTGATTCGAAACTTTGCTAAACTGACCGATCCGGAAATCCCTTGCTTCAGTGTACCTTCCATGGAGAGCTGATTGATCAGCCGGTGGTCAAAGCCACCAATAAAGCAACCAATGCCCCGAGTACCCGTGGTTGCCCCAGCCTCGACGCTAGCAACGAGCTCCATTGTTGTGAGCTAGGAGGTGCGTGCGGTGGCGCCGCAATACTGTGTGGTTGCCACTAGGGTGTTCGGGTAGCTCAGCTAGGGCATAGGGTTTTTGCCGGCTGATCTTCTTTATCAGTGAGTGAGTGAGTGGGTGGAGAATAATCCCCTGCCTCTTGGCCATGTCCGTGGCCAGCTTATTGAATGGTGTCGGGCATTTGAAGTCCATGTAATTCCATACTTTGTCATTACTATAATTGTATGTGGAAAGAGAATAAATACAACTTTAAAGTTATCATCATTTGTTAGTTTAAATTAAATTATATAGTGAAAATAATTTTAAAATGGAGGGACTATATTTCTAGCAGCCCGCCACGCTTCCAGAAGAGAGAAGACAGAGGAGGGGGCGTGGCTTGCCGTGTGATTTGTCAAGCTGGCTCGTGGAAAAGTAGGCCGTGACCGTCGGGTTCATCAGTTGATGACCGACTCATAATAGATGAAAAACAAGTGCCGTCGAAAAAAATTTGAAAAGCAAGTGGTTGTGGTCGTGGTGGTCGCAAAGCAGAAAGCATCCATCGAGTTGCATGCATCGATCAATAAATATCAAAAGTTACATGTATCAATTAATAAATATCAAAAATTTAATCTGATAAAAAAATAGACAATACACCTTTTTCTTTGAGACCAGAGTAAAAGCTACACTTGCAGCCGTGGATGAAGACTAGAGGTGGAGCAGGTCAAGCAATATCGCTCTCTTTAATTGTACTGTGCGGTTGTCGTCTCCACTGTCTTCAGTTTTATTGTTATTGTTATTATTTTTGGCCATCGTTTTCCCTAAGTCGTCAGTCGTCCGTCGTCACCTGTCCCGGAGCTTCACCCGCGGTTGGTTTCGCCTCTGGCTCGGCCTTCGCCTCTCCCTCAGCCTTCGCCTCATTGGCCTCTGCCTCCGCCTTTGTCTTTGCCTCGGCTTTCACCTCTGCCTCTGTCTCTGCCTTCCCCTCTGCCGCGGCTTTTGCTTCTGCCTTCGCCTCTTCCTTGGCCTTCGCCTCTGCCTCGGCCTTCGCCTTCTCCTCCGCCCTCTTCTTCAACTCATCAATCAAAACCTCCAGGCAGGCGGAGGTCTCGCCGGATCCAGCACGCTTAGCCGTGACGAGGCACTCGGCAACATCAGCCGGCGTGAGCTGCGCCTCCCGCAGCACGTCGTCGACGGCGCGGAACATCTCGTGCTCCTCGACGACTTCGAGGTAGTTCCTGGCGAGGGTCCGGAACGCCTCGGCGCCGCAGTACGACATCTCGATGTGCATGTCCATCCTGCCGCGCCGGATGAGCGCCGGGTCGAGCTTGTCGACGTGGTTGGTCGTGAACACGACGACGCGCTCGCCGCCGCACGCGGACCACAGCCCGTCGATGAAGTTGAGCAGGCCGGAGAGAGTCACCGTGCTCCCGCGCCCGTCCTCGTCTCTGCTGCGCGGCTTGTTGTCAGGCTTCGAACGGCGCCGCGCGTCGCGGTCGCCGGTGAGGTCGAGGGAGCAGTCGATGTCCTCGATGACGATGATGGACTTGCCGGTCGTCTCGATCAGGAGCTTGCGGAGGTCGTGGTTGTCTCTCACCACGGTCAGCTCGACGTCGTAGATGTCGTAGTCGAGGTAGTGCGCCATGGCGGCGATCATGGTGGACTTGCCCGTGCCCGGCGGGCCGTAGAGGAGGTACCCGCGCTTCCACGGCTTGCCGGTGCGCCTGTAGAAGTCCTTGTTGTTCCGGAACGCGTCGAGGTCGTCCATGATCTCCCGCTTCTTGGCCAGGTCCATGGCCAGGGTGTCGAACGTTGTTGGGTGGTCGAAGTCGATGTAGCTCCATGCCTTGAAATCGTAGCTGCTGCATCCACAAACGCATGAATAAACAACGGCCTGATCGAGTCCACTATCTTATGATCCTGAAAGACGTACTAGTAGTCGCGTGACTTGTTGTTGGTGTAGAGCCTGCGCCGTCGGTTGCTGAAGAGGATCTCGCGTCCTCGCCGTCGGACGTGGGGCAGATACTCGTCGATCACGAGCCGGCGGTGGCGCCGGTGGAACATGAGACGCTGGCACCGCCGCGTGACCTGCTGCCGATGTTTGCTCTCCTCCACCACCGACAACCACCACAGCGTGGCGCCCTGGAACTCGTCGGGGACCTCCTGCCCGTCGCGCATGCTGATGACGAGGCCGTCCCCTTCCTTGGCGCCGTCGGCGCGGAGCTCGCGCGCCTCCTCAGCGCACGCGCCGCTCAGGTACGCCTGCACCTCCTCGTAGGTGCCGTCGTTCTCGCTCACGGGGCCGAACCTGGAGTAGCGCACGGCGGTGCCGGGCTCCACGACGTCGACGCTGACGTAGGGGTCGACGAAGTCGAGCAGCCGCCGGGCGTGGCGGCGGAGGAAGAGGTTGAAGTAGGTCTGGAACAGCCGGCGCGGTGCGTAGGCGGCGAGCAGCGGCGCCAGGAGGAACCACAGCGACCCGAAGTTCGCCAGCAGCGACCCGGCGTTGGCGAACGCCCACTGCCGCCATCGCACGACCTTGCCGGTCCCGGCCGTCATGGTAGCTGATGATTTACTGCTTGGGAGGGTCCCGAGCCAACGGTGATAAGTAGCTCAAGGATGAACTCTGGGAAAACGAATGGCGGCTTTAGTTCTCTCTTTCATAACGTGCTGGGGGTTCCGGTGAGCAGTCACTCTCGTCGACGACATCGCAAGTCTTCGCCGGAAGAGTATAAAATGGTCTGGGCTTCGTCTAACCAATGAGGCTATGACTATGAGAGCAACGGTCTGCAGCACTGAGAGCAATTTTTATTGTTCAGCAGGTGGGGGGAGTCGGATTCGGGTCAAGTGAAGTAAAAACCCATTCACTAAAAAAAATTTCACGGGCGTGGCTCTGAACCCGCACCCGTGGGTGAAATTTCAAACCCGCACCCATCGGGTGTCGGGCGGGCTTCAGGTCCCCGTCGGATCCACTGTGTCGCCACGCTAGAGGGAGTACGAGGGTACCGAACCCGCCGCAAGGTGAAGGAGATCTAGGGGGTGCGGAGCCTTGCCGATGCGCGGCGGGGAGAGCGGAGATGTGCCGCCGGCCAGCCGTCAAGGAGAGGACGTGTGCCGCCGGTAGGCCGCCAGGGAGAGGAGGCGTGCCGCCGACTGAACTCTAGGGAGAAGAGGCGCGCTGTAGGCCGACCGCCAGGGAGAGGAGGCACGACACCGGCTAAATTCCAGGGACAGGAGGCGCCACTGGGCTGATTTCTGGAGGTGGCAGCGAGAGGGTGGGTTGGAAAAATTAGGGTTACTTTCCTTTTATTGTTCAGCAGGTGAGGGAGTGGGCTGGGCCTAAAGAAAAGACCGAAGTCAGCGCGCGGCCCAGTTATTCTCAAGCCCCGACAAAGCACTCGCAGGTGCAAATTAAAATCCGCACTCGCACTCGATATTAAGCGGGTCAGGTGCGAGTTCAACCTGCGGATCAATTTTTGACCCACACCCGCACCCGTCAGGTACAAAACCCCGACAGGGACCGAATTGCCATCCCTATTATAGACCCTATCGTCGTCGTTGATGTAGACGCGAGCATTTGCCAGCCACTACTTTTCCCGCTTGCAGCGGTGTCCACTGGTTCAAAGTTCTAACACTAAGGACCTCTTTGGCGGATTGCAGAAAAAGTATTAAATCCTATTCCCTCTATTTCTAAATCGATGTCACCTTTTGACTTTTAATATCAACTTTTATTATTTATCTTATTCAAAAAAGTTGAATATCATATAATTTATTTTATCATTAAAGTTATTTGAATCATAACTTATAATTTTTAATATTTAAATTAATTTTTGAATAAGATGAATGATCAAAGTTGATATTAAAAGTGGTAACAACAACTTAAGAACCAAGAGAGTATGTTTTTAGTGTAGAATTGAATTGATTCCTGAAATTTCTATATAAGTATCTTGAAATTTCTGCTCGAAAAGGAGGCTAAAATATTACATACTGCATTAAGGTCTCAATTGAATTGCGGAAAAAATTTCAGAATCTTATATTTTTCCTCTGAAATTGAATTGTTACTATAATTCCTATGAACCGTATTCCTTCTTGTCGTTCCGACCAGAAGGTTGAACTGAAAAGCATCTAGCGTCTGCTGTCTGAACTTAATCAGAGGGAGCAAAGGACACTAAAACTCCTGCCCATTCGTGAATAACTGCTGAACTATCTTTTGCTACAGGAACACCTCTAGTCATGTCATCCATGGCGGGGCTTATCTGCTTAATACTGGTTGCATCACAGTATATTCCTTCCATTTAATTGTTATCACCGTTAATTTTTAACTTCAACTTTGACTATTTATTTTATTAAAAAAATAAATTTAAATGTATAAAATTATAAGTTGTGGTTAAAATATCTTTAATAATAAATTAAAATATAATATTATCAAACTTTTTTGAGTAAAACGAATAGTCAAAGTTAAAATTAAAAATTAACTGTGACAACAATTAAAGAACGAAAGGAATATACATAGTACTAGCCCTGATGCTAGAAAAAAAAGATTGCTTACGCATCAAAAGTACTATTAATCCTCGTGTCGTTAAATCTGTATCCAGGGTTGCATGAAAATCAAAATTAAGCTACGGTCGCGGCACCGTCTAATCCTTCGCACCAAGCACACAAGATATTTTATGATTAATCATCTTACATGTTGCAACGAGACACGGTCGGACAATACTGCTAATTCATGCACGTGCGCTAGGCAGCAGGTAAGACACTTTTCTACCAGCCCCCACATTATTTTTAAAGCTTTTATTATGCCATCTTTATAGCCTATCAATATGAAACCTGGAACCTGTATCTATTTACCATAGAAACAAACATGACCTGAAATACATATAAAGTGATCACTTACAGCTTGTAGTACCTATTTAACAAGGGTCGGGGAAATTTTTGTTCTGATTTCTGATTGTGGAGACAAATACATGATTAAACGGACTGCTCCTATCAAATATACTTGTGCGTTGAAGCTTCGTGTATGCTCCAGTGTATTGCGAAGTTGCATTGCACTAAGGTTGTGAGGCAATTTTGAGAGGATTTTTCACGCTGGTCCGCTGTGATCACAACGTTACCAAATCTCTCCTACTTATTAAACGTCTAAGGGTCGTCTGTGCCAACGGTCTTCATGTCACGCTCGTTCTATCCGCTCTTCGTCGCGCAACCACCGTCCGAAAGCCGGGCCCGGTGTGTCGCCAATCCTAGCCGCCGCCCCGGCCTTCCACGTGCCGGTGCGCCGCCCCTCCCCACCCCTCCCGTCCGCCTCCTACGGACCTCCCCATGCTGGTGCGTCGCCCCTTCCCCGCCCCTCTCCAGCCGCCGGACCCGGCCGTCCCCACTCCATGCGCCGCACCATCACCGCGGCGCCGCTTCGAGACCAAACGGCATCGAGCTTTCTCCGGAGTCCCAATCCGCCGCGCTCGTCGCAGCAAAATCCGGCCGCGCCCATCTTCAACCCCTAGCCAATCTTCAACCCATCTTCAGCGACCCGCGTTGTGTTAGAAACCTGCCGTCCCCAAGGCCTCCTCTCCAATGTAGGCTGCTTCCGAACGTCGTGGCCACAGGACGTCACAGTGGCCTCGGCAGCCGGGCATAGCGACGTCAGGGTGCGATGCTGCCAGGGCACAGGACCTCTGAGTGCAGCAAACTTGGGGGCTGGGGGGCGGGGGGGATGGCACGGGGCTTCCGGGGGTGGCGACCTGCGGGGTGGGCGCTGGATGAGGAAATTGTAACGTCCCTCGTGTTTCGAATCACGAAATTCAAATTTGAACTAGAATTCAAATAATCGAAGTCAATAAAAATTCAAATTTAATGCGAATTTAAAATTTTTCAAAGAAAGCAACCTCAAGAAAAAAATTCAAAGTAATATCTAAAACAATTCTTATTTATCAATAATCACAAGGTTCAAAAAGTATAAAAAGTTTTTTTGTAAAAATTTAAAACCAAAAATGTGGGTCACAAATTATTTTATTTCCTCAAAAATCAGCCATCTGCCTTTCGAATTTCCTAGAATTAAATCCGCCGTGAATTTGAAGATGCTCCAAAAATGAAAGTTTCTCCTCATGAAATCATCTACAACCCTGCAAAGTTTGAAATTCATCTGAGCTTGGGAAGTGAAGTTTTTGAGAAAAAAACAGTAAGCTGCCAGAAAATCCGGGAAAATCAGAAAAAGGAAAAACTCGCGGGTCCCACCTGTCGGCTGCTCCTTCCTTCTTTCCCCAGCCGCTCGCGGACAGCGCGCACCGCACGCGGCGCGCATGTGCTGGGACGCGTCGCCCGGCTGACACGTTGCTCTCAAGGTGTTTCCCCCTCGCGCCCTATCTCCCTCCGCTCTCTCACTCCCTTCCGGCGCTCTCACTCTTCCTCTCTCGCTTGTACGCAGCTGGACAATGACGAGCACCAAAGAAACACCGTCGCCAAGCCACTGCCGACCATCTCTCGACCCTCCTGCCTCTGCGAGCTCGTGCGCCACTCCATCCCCGAGCTTCCACTGCCCTTCTCCCCCTCCCTTCCCTTGCCGAGCTGTCGGATTCCGAAGCTTTCCCCAAAAGCTCGAGTTTCGGGTCGCCGGCGCCTTTCCTCCAAATCGAGCCCTCTCCGGTGACCCTCGGCCCGATTCAACTCGGCCACACCTCCTCCACCTCCTACCGCTCCTCCAGCCGAGCTTCTCCATGAGAATTTTAGGCCTGTGGTGCAGGAATCGCGGAGCTCCTCGCCATCGGCAGCCGGAACCGCGCACCTCACTGTCGGCGACCCACTTCTGGCCATTTTCGCTGATGACAACCTCATTGCCACTCTTCTCCTCGCCTTGGTGAAGCTCTCGGAGCAAACGGTTTCGAGTTTCATCCACTGTAACATCGTCGCGACCTCGCCGAACCTTCTCCCGCGCCGCCCCTCGCAGCCGACCATCGTTTGGTGAGCGGCCACTCTTGGCGACCCCTCCGCCAAGTTCCCCTCGATGCGGTGACCATTTTTGT